>JAECWP010000014.1:0-39286 GCA_018150745.1 Drosophila sucinea | reverse complement strand
GGAACAAGCTGGTCGGCGTGAGTTGCGATTTCCAACGTCCTGCTGATCCTGCACTACCGATGGGTTACCCTCCGGCACAGGAATTTCGGGGAAGGGTATCGCCTGACAATAGGCGTCAACGCACTCCTCCAAGGTTGGGACATCCCTGGAACCCTCATCGCTCATCGGGTCATAAGCCCAAGATCGCGGGGACAAGTTGATTTCCGGTTCGGGTAAGGAGATCATCTCACCTGTCTCGGGGTCCGTTGAAACGTTTGCTGGTGGATTTGCAGGGGGTCTGTATGGTAGAGTTCCCGGACATTCGTCTGCTCCTGCGCTCAAGTCGGAGCGCAGGCGAAGACGCAGCGTGACATGATGGGTGTGGATTGGGGGCGTGGTGAGCCACCCACGGTATCTCGAGAACTGCCCAGGGTCGAAATGGGCAATGTTCTCTAACTGGTGAAAAGGGACCAGTCCTCAATGGCGCTAACGGTGGCTCATTGTGGGGCATCAGCGTCATAAGGGGACAAGGACTTTGGGAGGCTATACCTCCAACAAGTGGCCCTTGTGAACATATAATTCTTCCTCTTGTGGTCCTCCGCTGTTCTCAGTGTCCTGGGTCGTGGGGGCGTCGATCTCGGCGTTGATGCCATCTGAAACAGCTGAAAACTCCTTAGTGTGTTGCCTTGCTTAGATCGGGCTAGGGGTCCCACGAAATTCATGCCGACGACACTCCAACGTTCTTGGACTTGTCTCGTCAGCATCCTTCCAGCTGGATCCCGTTGGTCGGTTTTGTAGCGTTGACATTGTAGATAGCGTCTCACCCTAAGGAGCACTGCACCTAACCCGCAGTCACTGTCACCGATTTGCAAACAAAATTTCTCTTGAAAATCCGGACAAGCGGGGACAGGAGCAGTCGTCAGCCGGTTCTTGAGCTCCTCAAAAGTTCCCTGTTGCTCTTTGCTCTAGTTCTACTTGACATTCTTCTTCAGCAGCGAGGTTATGGGTTGAACAAAGCTCGAGAAATAGGGAACAAACATGCGGTACCTAAACGTTTGTTGGTGACGTTATTTCCCGGAAAGGCAACAACTTTGTCCGCATCAGTGTGAATTTCTCGTCCAACGTCGACGTGTCCCAAGAATTGTAGACTTCGTTTGAAAGATCACTGTGCCTGGTTGATCTAGAGATTGGCTTCTCGAAGGCGTCGAAATACGTCTCGTACGTTGCTTATGTTTTCTTACGTCTTCGCGATGACGATAATGTCATCCAAGTAGGCAAAGGCATAGGGTTCCGTCGCCGACGCTGAATAAAGTCCAAAGGCATCACCTTCCATGGAAATAGCCCAAGTCCGGGTACGGTGAAGGCTGTGCAGGCACGACTAACCTTGGCAAGGGGAATTTTATCTCCAATGTAAGAATGAACTTGGCTTCTCGAAGCTTCTCGACTATATGATTAATTCGTGGGAGAGGGTAGGCATCTCGAACGGAATGTTCATTCAGTTGCCTGAAGTCCTGTCTTCTTTCCTACCAGTACTATTGGAGCACTGTGGGGACTGTTCGATGGTTCGATCTAGTCTTCCTTCAGGAGCTGGTCATAGTTTCATAGATGATCTTCTGTTGGGATGGGTATCTTTGCTTCATTGGGTGGTCACTTTTAAGAGAGATGACTTGTTCGGCGATCTGTATTACTCCTTCCAATCCCTCGAACTTGGGGAGTTCTTCGGCAAGAAAGGCTGCAACAACGGGGTCTGGCACAGAATCTTCGTCAGGGTTTGGTAATTCCAATGCGGGTGGTGGATCGGGAGAAGCTGGGTGCGCTACTACCGGTGACACTGTGGCTTGGCTAGTGTCAAATGCTGCTATCTAAAGGGTTGTTGCTGATGGCTTGGGCACAAGGTAGAGGCAATGGAGAACTTCTAGCGATGTTTTCTTCAGTTATAGTAGGCTTCGTACGTTCTTCCAGTGTAACAGACATTAACGGATGATACGAAGTCTTCCAGAGTCAGGCGGTAGCCTCCGCATTCGATCGTGTTCCAATTTTCTTGAGAAAGTCCGTTCCAAGTAGTAGTTGATCCAAGAGGTTCGGCATGATGAGCAAAGGCACTTCGGCAACTCTTGCACTCTGGGGATATCCTGATACTCTGCGTTCAGTGATACGTCTGCTAGATTAATGGACTGACATCCTTGCGGCCTTGTCGAACTAGCCGGTTTAATGTAGGGACAACACTCGATGGTACGAACATCTCGTTATCCGCATTCCCAGCAGAATAGCAGACGTTGGTTGTGACAATCCTTTGCAAAGTGGCCGACTTGTTCACACTTTCGGCAGGCTTTGCGAGTATCAATCGGGGCATCGATCTTCAAGTAAACGCTATGTTGGATTCACGAGGCTTCGTCGGAGAACCCGATCCGAACCAGAAGTCATGGGATTACCTTCGGGGCTTCCATTCTTTATGGTTTTGCAGTTGACCACTAGTTTAGTGAGCTCTGCTAAGTTCCTGAAGTCGATGCGTCGGGTGTGCAATTGATAATTGTAAATTGTCATAGATCGTCTCGAGTTCCTGTACTGGGGAGTAGTTGGCTTGGCGCATCATGATTGCTCGAATCTGGGTGGAAAAAAGAAGTAAAGGAATTCTTGTCTGCATGCACACCATGTCACATTCAGTAGGCCACACGTCTGCCATCATCGTTCGGCTCTTCCGGAGAATAGAAGTGGCAGCATGTTGGGCAGTGACTCCAGATCAATGTCATATGGGCAGAGCGAGTCTCGATGTTCTCCAAGAAATACAGCGGGTCCGCTGCACCATCAAAAGAGATACCCCATTTGGATACCTTTTCTGCCATCACCGCCTGTGCCAAATTAAATTACGATACGATAAAAATTTCGTGTGAAAATTGAATTTATCGAATTTTGGAGACGGAAGGGAGCGTGGCAAAATTAAACTTGATCTGCGTGCATACCGCACACAACTACAGTCTAAATACGATAGCTCTAGCTTTTATATAGGGGCCGAGATGTAGGGGCTCAAAATATTGTTTCTCAAATAGCGTGAGCGGAAGGGGGCGTGGAAAAAAAATAAACTTGATCAGCGTACCCACCAAACTAGTGTACACTCCAAATTTGGTGGCTCTAGCTTTTTTTATGGATGCATGGTATAATTATATAGCCGAGGATTAACCTGGCGGCTAGAGAGAACGGGATTTATTCTACGGATATTATACTGAGGCGGGGAACCAGTAAGACAGGGTTAATCCCTGTCCTGTCTTAAATCACTAACTACTAGGTATATTGAGTCTAGGTTAATATGGACGACACCAGACAAATAGAGGGAAGGGGTACACAAACACGCACACAAACGAGAATCCATGCTAGCAGGAAAGCAATATAACGTTTACCAAATGACCGATGCCCCGATTGATGCTCGCAAAGCCTGTCGGAAGGAATGTCCCAATAACGTACTATATACTATAGCAATTTTTTGTGCCGATATTAAATTCTAGTATCGTCACAGTTTCTGGGGTATGAGGGGCCAGTCGTCGATTGCCCCGGCGCATCAGGCCCGGCAGATATGGTGCGCAACGCGGAGGAGTCCTCGACGGCCTGGCCTGGGGATTTTTAAATAGTCGTCTCGGTGGTGGAGGTTGGGGCTCTTGAAGCGACCGAAGTGTTTTCCACCTCGTGGAAAAAATAACCTTGAGATGTCATGCTGTCAGCGTCCTGTTGGATTTTCAATTGAGTTTAGCCACTTGAGGCCCAAATGATCGGTAATTACGTCGAATATTTATAACCTTCCAGATAACATCGTAGTTTTCTATCCGCAAACCAGATGCCCAGACTATCGCAAGGCACTTCTTTTCGGTCGCAGAATAGTTCACTTTAGTAGGGCTAAATCGTCTACTAGCGAATGCAATTACTCATTGGTTGCCTTCTAAGTGTTGGCCCAGCACTGCTTTTAATTCGTAGTCACTGGCACCGATTTGTAAACAAAATTTCTCTTAAAAATCCGGACAAGCGGGGACAGGAGCAGTCGTCGGCCGGTTCTTGAGCTCCTCAAAAGTTCCCCTGTTGCTCTTTGCTCCAGTTCTACTTGACATTCTTCTTCAGCAGCGATGTTATGGGTTGAACAATGCTCGAGAAATAGGGAACAAACATGCGGTATTTAAACGTTCGTTGGTGACGTCTGATCCTCGGGAAAGCGAACCTGAGGTGGTTTGGCTGGCACCCAGTTCCATTGGTTGACATCAGTGAATTCCTGTATTTCGCCCACGCGATGCATGACGAACTGCTAAAACTTTCGTGGATCCATTCGAAGCCATTTCAGAACAGTCTTCGAGTCGGAGCAATACCAACATGTGTTACTGGACAGCCTTGAATTGCGTTGGATTCGATTACTCAGCTCTGCTCCGTTGACTGCGGCCTGCAACTGCGACGAAAATGAGATATAAAGATATAAATATATTACAAATTAAATTTTCGAGCATTCTTGTAGGCGATTTACGATTTAAATTGTGGGATTGAGAGAAGTGGCTCTGAAGTCTCTTTCATATAATAGCTTGATTGGAAATTGCTATACATATCATAGAGAGTTGCAATTCGTCCATGAGCAAACTTCAAGTTCATATCTCCATATGGAAAGGATTCTGAATTTAAAAATACTTTTAAATTTCTCAAATTAGAATGAATAACTTTATCATTCTCTTCAAATGCAATAATAGCATATCGTGGACGTTCTGTAGATGCTGCTAATTTAACATTCCAAATATGATTGGAACTATCAACTAATAGTGTATTCATATAACAATCCCAACTAGGAAATGGAATGCTCAGAGGCTTGCCATGCTTTATCAAATTTAACTGTTTCAGTTTGGCACTATCGCTTAGTTGAACATGTGGAGTTTTCCATGTAATATTTGTGATAATAATTTTTTGTTTTACTTCCTCTGTTTCCTTGTATAAAGATCTATTGAAATCCTTATTCATAATCAAAATTAGCTCATGGTTGCATTTAACAATCATGAAAAAAAATCTTCAAAAAAAATGAAATATTCAGCCTCCACTTGTCCATTAAGAAACCATCCGGCATTTGCAAGCATATCCCATTCTCCTTTATTCAATGACACCAAATTTTTCAATGTTGTAGTAGTACCAACATAGCGAGTGAGATCAATTTCAATACCATTGATTTCATAACGCATTTCCCCAAAAAGATGTGAAACGCAATTGTTTAGTAGTTTACCTTTTACAGCTTTAATAGGACTAATATTAGATATAAATCCTTCAACATTAATATAACTATGACAAGGTAGTACATATAGATCCTGATTTTGAATAGATATCCTAACTTCATCATTGATATTAAATGTTTGTAAATATGATGAGTATGTATGATATTCTTTCTTCGTAATGTTCTCAAAAGAAAATGGTTTCTCTTCAATATTAATTACGTCCATTTCTAATATTCTTTACTTTTAGTCCAAAAGACTTTAGAAATAGTTTATTTTGTATTGTTAGATTAGTGTTTGTAAAGCGTGTCGACTCTTTAACTGTGAAAGGTTGACTGATGGTGTTCTTATCAGAACTTCGGAAGCGGATTAAACAGTGCCCCAGTGACTGCCCAGGACCGTTGCAGAGTCCTCATTGCATGTACACATGCATGTACAAAACTGGTGCAATGACCGGCACCGTAACCGCCTGGACATCAGTAGCAAAGACAACAAGCGTGAAAAGCAGGTCGCTTTTACGACACCGAAGGAGCATCAGCGTGCCAACCGGCGACGCCCAGCTGATGCTGACATCAATCAAAGCAGACGAAAAATATAATAATAATAATAATACAATGAACATATATATATATACTAGCTGTACCCTGCCCTGCCTCTTTGATTAAAAATAATCATATTTATTTAGGCTTCAAGTGCAAGCGTATGGTAATTTCTTCACCACAAAAATCGATCAAGTCTCCGTCCTGATCAAGTACTCGAATTGTTAGACAACCTATCTCTTTAGTGTTCACTGGTAAATAGATAAGATTCTTTGGGACTTCAATCAATTTATATCCTGGTGCGACATTTATAGCAAATTCATGTAAGGTATGTGCTGGTGTGTTATTCATTCTCACATCATTTACTTAAGAAATTTTTACAGCTAGCTTAGAAATATGTAGTACTTTTTTTCGATAAATTTCAGATTTAAAACCAAAAAGTGAACCAATATTATTTTCCTTTTCAAAGTGTATATCATGCTTTTTAGAAAAAAGTGATGTCTGAAGCGTATTATTGTTTGCTTCGATTTTCAAATCCTCAATTCTAAGCTTATTATGTTAACTATATCTGTAAGTTCATAAGCTCCAGTTGGAATTGAAATAACTTTATCATCATAATAAAAACGATTATTACTTTCATTAACGTTTGCTATAGAGTTATATGAATGAAAATTTACTAAAGCACATTCATATTCATCCGATAATACAATGGGAGGGAAATAATGTGCTAATAATTTTGAGGAATTACCGCTAACCGTCAACGATAGTGACATTATGATGGTATTAGATGAACTGATTACAATATAATGTTTGTAGTTTCTTTTATTTGAACTTATAAAATATCATCCTTATCGATCCAACTATTGTGCCCACTTGAGAAACCAAGCCACTTTACTAATACTTTATCCCCTTTTCTCTACTAGATAGCTGCTTGGATAATTGGTTTTTCTCAATTCCTCGTTATAAAAAGAGCCTTTAATTTCACATCCTCGATAGTCTTCTAATAAATATGTTCTTGGATGTGTGTTTTGTACTAGTCTAATTCTAAATATTTCGGTAGTCCAGTTGGGTGTACAGCCTTTTTCAAACACATGGTTATATTTACTTATACGTACACTGTCACCGATGTTAAACTTGGCTTTTTATACCCTTGCAGAGGGTATTATAAAATTGGTCAGATGTTTGTAACGCAGAGAAGGGATCGTTTCCGCCCCCACAAATTATATATATTCTTGATCAGCAAGAGAAGACGAGTTGATATAGCCATGTCCGTCTGTCCGTCTGTCTGTCTGGTGCTGCGCGAACTAGTCCCACAGTTTTAGGGCTATGGCATTCAAAGTTCGTATATAAGCTTTTCTATACAGCCACATGCACATCTGCGATTTTGAATAAGATCAGACAACTATATCATATAGCTGCCATACAAACACAAACGTTAAATGCTAATAACTTCTCTATTTTTTGAACAATCTTATCCCAACTGATTATGTACATAAATAAAAAGGAATTACATAATATGCGTGAATTTTAAAACAATCGGATAAACATAACGCCTGATTTCGACGATATAAAATTTGCCTATATATACACACAAGCCTAAGCACTGCTTAGTAAGCAGTGAAGCACAGAATATGAATATCAATCGCTACATTGTCTTGGCACGCTTACTATTTGGCGATTGGCTGCCCCAGCCAATGTATTTAAAATATTTCTTTATTGGATTAAGAAACAAAAAATTTTTTAGGAAATAAAATGTAATGGTCAAGGGCTGCAAGGGTATACAAACTTCGGCATAGACGAAGTTAGCTTCTTTGATATTTTAAATATTTTTTTATCTGCATTATTATAAACTGTTTTTAACAGAGTGTACTCATTTGCCTTGTTGAACAGGTTTCATTTTAAAAGTTCTATGAAATGAATTATTATTATATACCAACTCTCTATATAATTCGATCCACTTGTAAGAACCATTAATGCTTAACTCTTTCCACATCATGTTTTTTATAGTTCGATTAAGACGCTCGACAATTGAGGCCTTCAATACACTGTACGTTGAATAATGGTTTATTTTGTTCAATTTCATCACGGTTTGAAAACTCTTTTCCATCATCAGTCCGTAGGTTTTTTGGTATACGTCCCAATTTGAAAATTCCGTCAATAGCAGCTGTTACTTCTTTTCCACTCTTGTTTTTAATAGCGACAGCCCAAGCAAACTTTCAAAATGTGGTTCCCCATTTTAACCAAATCAGCTTGCCATAGTTCATCTATACCTTTCATAACAACATGACGTCGTCTAAAGTTTTTACGCGCTTGTTGATGTATCTCATTAACGATATCCCTCTTACTCATTGTTTGGTATATTTTTAATATTTTATAATCTCTTTATTATCACTATTTAATGTATATTTAATTTGTTCATGATGTTTTACTTTTACAGAGTCTTGTCTCAAAATCATCATTTATGATCTTAAATTGTTCAATGATGTAGTTTTTTTCCCTCTGATGCATGGTATATCCAAGTCGGCCCGGCGACTTACTTACTTTATTAAGCTTGGGGACAGTGTTATCAAACGAACCCTCAAATTCATGATACTTTTCTTCAGGCGACTCTTGTTTTTCTTCCAATTTAGATGTTTTAGATGTAGCTTTGCTTATGAAATCATTAGGCGGACGTGTAATTGGCTTGAATGTTTCTTCAAGTCTGAGTTCTGTTTCAACTTCGCCATGTCTTAGACTTTAAAATTTCCTTTTCAACTCCTATGATATGTGCAAATGTTATTTACCGAATTTGGTGATGACTCGTCTGATCTGGATGAATCCGAGACATACAATGCCTGCTGTATTTAAAAGACTTCGTACAAAATTTCAGATCTACAGTCTAAGCGGTCTGGAGGAGAAGCTGTTGATCCAGACAGACGGACAGACAGATGGACAAACGCATTTAAACTCGCCTTGTCATGCTGATCAAGATAATTTAGACTTTATATGGTCGTAGATGTTGCCTTCTACGCTTTGCACACTTCCGACCAAATTAATATACCCTTTTTGCAAGGGTATAAAAAACTAGTTAAACTTTTTGTAGTTTCTTCAGAATTAACTCTTATGTACTTAGTGGATTAATGCATCTATGATTAATGCCTTATGTATTGGCAACACTGAATTAATATTATACAACTGTCTTATTAATACTTTACTTTTTAGCTTGGTATGCCACTACATTTCCGGAACAAGAGGATTTAGTGGAAGAATGGAATGACAAACTCACAGACTTTCAGAAAATTTGCGTTGTAAGATCACTACGACCTGATCGAATTTCATTCTGTATGACTCAGTTTATTATCAGTAAACTTGGACCGCGCTATGTAGAGCCACCAGTTCTAGACCTTAAAGCTGCTTTCGAAGAATCAGTATCTGAAACACCACTTATTTTCGTGCTTTCACCAGGTGTTGATCCTGCACATTTCCCTGATAACGCTTTCGGAAACTATGAAAATGACTCAGCGCATGTACTCACTTAGTTTGGGACAAGGACAAGCTCCAGTAGCAACAAAGCTAATAATGAAGGGCATAATAGATGGTCATTGGGTATTCCTGGCAAATTGTCATTTGTCTTTAAGCTGGATGCCTACACTAGACAAGATGATAACCACAATGAAGTCATTGAAATTACATAGGAAATTTCGACTTTGGCTAAGCTCTAGCCCTCATCCTGAATTTCCAATATCTATACTACAAACGAGCATTAAAATGACAACAGAACCACCAAAATATGAAACGCCTTTACAACAATGTTAACGAGGTCAATGTGGATTTATGCAACGATCCCAGCAAATATAAGAAATTGCTTTTTGCATTATGCTTTTTCCATACTATATTACTGGAGCGTAAAAAGTTTTGCTGGGGTGGAATGTTACTTATAGTTTTAATGATTCTGATTTTGAAGTATCAGAAATATTACTGTTATTATATTTAAACGAGTAAGAAGAAACTCCATGGGGCGCCCTGAAATATCTAGTAGCTGGTGTTAATTATGCAGGGCATGTGACAGACGATTGGGATCGGCGATTATTGATGAGCTATATTAACCAATTTTATTGTGACCAAGCATTACAGACTAGGAAATTTCGGTAGGTTTTTTTTAATTGTGAAATGGTGCAATAATTTATTGGGATTACAAAATTTATAGGCTTTCTTCATTAAATAACTATTTTATCCCCGATGACGGCGATATCCAGACATACTTAGACCAAATTCAAATGTGGCCCAATTTTGATAAACCGGAAGCATTTGGCCAACATTCGAATGCTGATATAGCCTGACTTATAGGCGAAATCCGCATGCTATTTGAGACACTTCTTTCGATGCAAGCCCAATCAACTTTTTCTAGTACTACTGATAATGCGGAAACTAAAGTATCTGATTTAGCCAAGGAAATATTATTAGGTGCACCAGATGAAATAAATTATGAGCAAACCTCAAAACTTATTGGAATAGTTCGCACACCTTTGGAAGTAGTACTACTCCAGGAAATTCAGCGCTATAATATTTTGCTTGATAAAATGCGCAATCATCTGAGTGATTTACGACGAGGAATACAGGGTTTAGTTGTTATGAGCTCTGATTTGGAGGATATATTTTTATCTGTGCTAGAAGGTCGCGTTCCATGGCAATGGCTAAAGAGTAAGCGGTATATTACAATATTTTTAAATTTTTTTATTAACAAACCATTACAAATTTAGCTTACAACTCTCTTAAACCACTAGCCGCTTGGGCACGAGATCTTATACAGCGTGTGCTGCACTTTAATACATGGGCTAAGACGCTCCGACCACCCACGTTATTTTGGTTAGCTGCTTACACTTTTCCCACAGGATTTTTGACAGCTGTATTGCAAACATCTGCTCGTCTTACTAAGACTCCAATTGATGAGCTATCATGGGAATTTTGTGTATTTGTGGAAGAAGATGCAGCAGCAGCACGAATCCTTAGAGAAGGCGGTGGTGTATATATACGCAACCTATTCTTGGAAGGCGACTTTGATATACTATTTCATCCTATATGGATGCATTGTACAAAACGAAAACGTTATGAATTAGTTAATCAAAGTCAAGCAATGCAATTGCTTGCATTAGACTAAGAACAAAGCGGCTACTCGCATGTTTTGGGGCCACTGTGTGTGTGCATGGATGTTTGCTCGTCGATCATCCTAGTCCAAATTGTGTCTGTTATGTAAAGATGTAAGATGATAAGATGATAAAGATGAACAATGTTGTGATTGTCTCATCCTATAAATGCGATTCTTAGTCTGAGCTTAAACTATAAATCAAAATATCAAAGAAGCTAACTTCGGAACTTGCCGAAGTTTCTATACTCTTGCAGCCCTTGACCATTACATTTTATTTCCTAAAAAATTTTTTGTTTCTTAAACCAATAAAGAAATATTTTAAATACATTGGCTGGGGCAGCCAATCGCCAAATAGTAAGCGTGCCAAGACAATGTAGCGATTGATATTCATATTATCACACACACAATCGCAGTTTTGACACATATATGTGCTTCACTGCTTACTAAGCAGTGCTTAGGCGTGTGTGTATATATAGGCAAATTTTATATCGTCGAAATCAGGCGTTATGTTTATCCGATTGTTTTAAAATTCACGCATATGATGTAATTCCTTTTTATTTATGTACATAATCAGTTTGGATAAGATTGTTCAAAAAATAGAGAAGTTATTCGCATTTAACGTTTGTGTTTGTATGACAGCTATATGATATAGTTGTCCGATCTTATTCAAAATCGCAGATGTGCATGTGGCTGTATAGAAAAGCTTATATACGAACTTTGAATGCCATAGCTCTAAAACTGTGGGACTAGTTCGCGCAGCACCAGACAGACAGACGGACAGACGGACATGGCTATATCAACTCGTCTTCTCTTGCTGATCAAGAATATATATACTTTATGGGGTCGGAAACGATCCCTTCTCTGCGTTACAAACATCTGACCAATTTTATAATACCCTCTGCAAGGGTATAAAAAAAAAAAAAAAAAACCATTATGCCTTTCAGCTCATCTTTAGAGCTGGAGCTTGCTGTTTTGCTGTTAATTCGGCTGATGATCTTGCTGCACGTTGTATTGTAAGGCTAAACCAAGTTTTATAAATAAGATGGTGTTTATCTTGACAGCTTTTACTGGTCCTGAATATCTAAAGGGATCTGCTGGTTTCACGAATTACTTTGGGTGATACGGACGTTGTTATTTCAATAATTTGAGGATCTATTTTGGCTATTACCGCTATTGAAGTTGTTACATACTCCTGTTATAGTAGTTGCTTTCTTATAGTTATTTCAAATATTGGCTCTTCTATAATTATTATTATTGGTGTTATGGCGTCCACCGCGTTTATTGTTATGTGCGTAGAAGAGTTATTTGGTTGGCTAGCAGATTCTACTGAGAGAGTGGAAATAGTGATTGCTTCACTAGTGGTGGGAAATGTGGATGCCACCATTACTGTCTTCATTCTCTCAGTTCTTGAATTTCGAATCATTGCTTTTATGGCAACTCGTGTTGGGTCTTCCCCTATGATGTGCATTGGTCAGATCCGTTATGTGGTTTGTATAGAAAAGACTATTAGTTGATTTTATATGTAACACCTCCAATGAGTTGCCTTTATATGATGATAATTTTATTATGACTTCATCAATTGTAGTTTCTGAGGTCAGCGTGTTTGCTACCAGGCCTTTTAACTTGGATGGTAATATTTCAATGGCAAATGCCTCGTGTTCTTTGGAAATTTGATTTGTACAATAACAATTTGATAGTTTGTAGTATTATGTGGATCGTGTTTGCGTGTTTTTGTACTGTGGTTAGAGACGTATCTCTATTTTGTGACAAACATTTTATTGATTTACTTGTAACGATCCTTTTTCGTCCTTAGTTTTCAGGGCTGGGTTCGGCACAACAAAATTTATTTTGTGCCCTGTCTTTGATTTGGCACGGACCTTTGTAACTTTGATTTTATTGATACTTTTGGGGTTCTATAGGGGTCCTCGGCGAGTTGTTGGAGGTTATCGTGTTCCTTGGATTGTAGCCTTGGGGTTGTGTTCGTTGCTTCGTCCTTCGTTGGCTCCTTGATGGCTCCTGAGTCATCACGTCCTTGACCTGGGCTCAACTTCGTCTCAAGTTCTCCTGCCCTCCTAATATCTCCTTATTCTTGCTTTTTAACCCTCTTCCCCGTTCAAGAATATTTCATGAACTCTGTTTCCTCAAGGATATTTCCTGAGGTTCTTATTTTGGTCCAAGGATACTTCCTGAACCCAAAATATTCCCTTCGGATACTTCCTGTTTCCCTTAACAGTGTTGAAGGAGATTTCCAGAACTTTATGCCCCCAAGGACATTTCCTGAGGTCCTTATTTTGGTTCATGGATACTTCCTGAGCCCAAAATATTCCTCCAGGATACTTCCTTTGCTACATTTTGCTCCCTAATGCTTTGTTTCAGGATATTTCACGAAGTCTCCCTAATCTCTGTTCCCTACGTTGCTCTCAAGATACGTTTCTTAACCCAGACTTCGTCTTTTTTGTATGCTGACTTCTTCTCCACACTTCAAGATTACTTACTTCTTAAATGCTTCGCTTTGCTATCCTCGCTTTTTTTTTCTTCGCTGCCTGACGCTTGATGATCGTCCTTGCATCGACGTGCCCTTATATAGGCCTCCTGGCCTCTGGATGCATCTATTGCAATAACGCTATACATATATCGGCTGCTACTTTCACCCACACACTTTCGCTGTTGCTATGCGTGGTGAAAGTACCGCTTATTCCTTTATTATACCATGCATCCATAGGATGAAATGGTATATTAAAGTCGCCAAAATGTATGTAACAGGGAGAAGGAAGCTTTTCCGACCCTATAAAGTATATATATTCTTGATCAGCATGAGAAGAGAAATTGATAGAGCCATGTCCGTCTGTCCGTCCGTCCGTCTGTCCGTCCGTCCGTAAGAGTGCAGAGATCAGCAACTATAAATGATAGAGCTACCAAATTTAGAATGTGGACTCGTGTAGTATAGACGCTGACCAAGTTTATGTTTTTTTTTTGCCACGCCCCCTTCCGCCTCCGGAATTTAATAAAAAGTGATTTTCTCCCGTAATATTTATCGTATCGTAATTTAATTTGGCACACTCATAGATCTAATGAACATCTATCATTTCACCAAATTTTCTTTGCCACGTTCCCTCCCGCCTCCGGAATTCAATAAAAAGTGATTTCCTCCCGCAATCGGAGTAAAAATGGCCGAGTTATACATAGAAACGTTTTTCCCACAAAGCGGTGCAAGGGCGGATATGGCCGGTGGAGCGCTAAAGTGCACACACATAAGAGTGAGCGAGATAGCATAATCAAATCGGGCATACGAAAGAAATTTAATATATGAATTTGGTTTTATAAACTCAATGTAGTTTTTTTCCCCCTGATGCATGGTATATCCAAGTCGGCCCGGCGACTTACTTACTTTATTTTTGCATGCAGCCACTTTCTCTATCGCTGCATGCCCAGTCCTCTGCTTGCCTCTGTCTCCTTTGCGCTTACGTTGGTGCCGTCGTCGCTCCTGTATCCTCCTTGTCTAATTAATCCATTTTGTGACCTTTCCTCCATCATTTCATATAATTAATTACAATTAATATTCATGTAAATCAAAATTCTCCATATATCGTATTTGCTCGCCCTTCTTTTATCGTTTCTGGCCCTCCCCCAACGATGTAAGCCTCGATTCCATTGGTTGCCCCTCCATACGATCTCGCTCTTGTTGTTCTGCTGCTATCACACCCCGCTTCTCCCCTTTTGACAAGCATCGCCCTCACTTTATGTCATGTTTATATGACAGCTATATGATATGTCATCCGATTTTGATCAAATTTACCCAAATTATAGCTTTCAATGTGGAAATGTTATTTACCAAGTTTGACGATGATCGCTCAAAAAACAAAAAAGTCTTTAGAAGAAAAATTATTTTTGGTCCGATCGTTCATATGGGAGCTATATGATATAGTAATCCGATCTTGATCAAATTTGGCATGGATGTTTGGATGTATAATAAATAGGATAAAATGGTATATTAAAGTCGCCAAAATGTATGTAACAGGGAGAAAGAAGCTTTTCCGACCCTATAAAGTATATATATTCTTGATCAGCATGAGAAGAGAAATTGATAGAGCCATGTCCGTCTGTCCGTCCGTCCGTCTGTCCGCCCGTCCGTCTGTCCGTCCGTCCGTCTGTCCGTCCGTGCGTAAGACTGCAGAGATCTCAGCAACTATAAATGATAGAGCTACCAAATTTAGAATGTGGACTCGTAGTATAGACGCTGACCAAGTTTATGTTTTTTTTTGCCACGCCCCCTTCCGCCTCCGGAATTTAATAAAAAGTGATTTTCTCCCGTAATATTTATCGTATCGTAATTTAATTTGGCACACTCATAGATCGAATGAACATCTATCATTCCACCAAATTTTTTTGCCACGCCTCCTCCCGCCTCCGGAATTCAATAAAAAGTGATTTTCTCCCGCAATATTTGTCGTGTCGGAATTTAATTTGGCACACTTATACATGGTATGGTTATCCATCATTCAATCAAGTTTCATAAAAATCGGAATAAAAATGACCGAGTTATACGTTGAAATGTTTAGCACTCAAAACGGTGCAAGGCCGAATTTGGCCGGTGGAGCGCTAAAGTGCACACACATAAGAGTGAGCGAGATAGCATAATCAAATCACGCATACGAAAGAAATTTAATAAATGAATTTGGTTTTATAAACTCAATTTAGTTTTTTTCCCCCTGATGCATGGTATATCCTTGTCGGCCCGGCGACTTACTTACTTTATTTTAAATATTTTTATTAACAAACCGTTACAAAATTAGCTTACAACTCTCTTAAGCCACTAGCCGATTGGGTACGAGATCTTATACAGCGTGTGCTGCACTTTAATACATGGGCTAAGACCCTCCGACCACCCACCTTTTCCCACAGGATTTTTGACAGCTGTATTGCAAACATCTGCTCGACTTACTAAGACTCAGATTGATAAGCTATCATGGGAATTTTGTGTATTTGTGGAAGAAGATGCAGCAGCAGCACGAATCCTTAGAGAAGGCGGTGGTGTATATACACGCAACTTATTTTTAGAAGGCGCTGGATGGCTTAGAAAGAATCAATGTCTTCAAGATCCACTCCCCATGGAACTGATTTGTCCCTTACCTGTTATACTTTTTAAACCAGTTGAAAACCTTAAAAAGCAACCACGCAGAATTTACCAATGTCCTGCATACTATTATCCTATTCGATCTGGATCATTTGTTCTTTCCATTGATTTAAAGTCAGGCAACGAAAAGGTGGATTATTGGATAAAACGTGGTACAGCAATTTTACTTAGCTTAGCCACATAAACCATTTAAATTGTTAAAATTGATTATTAAAATGATAAATAAATTTTAAAAAATCAATCTCATGACTCATTTTTCAGCAAGAATAGTTGGGATTAAATTTAGTCGAGCTTAAGTGGATTGTAAATACTGCAGGCTTTGTATATCTCGGATTTGGCACGGACCTTCGGCCATTTTTACTCCGATTTCTATGAAACTTGGTGGAATGATAGATAACTATAACATGTATGAGTGTGCCAAATTAAATTCCGATCCGATTGCGGGAGGAAATCACTTTTTATTGAATTCCGGAGGCGGGAGGGAACGTGGCAAAGAAAATTTGGTGAAATGATAGATGTTCATTAGATCTATGAGTGTGCCAAATTAAATTACGATACGATAAATATTACGGGAGAAAATCACTTTTTATTAAATTCCGGAGGCGGAAGGGGGCGTGGCAAAAAAAAAACATAAACTTGGTCAGCGTCTATACTACACGAGTCCACATTCTAAATTTGGTAGCTCTATCATTTATAGTTGCTGATCTCTGCACTCTTACGGACGGACGGACAGACGGACGGACGGACAGACGGACATGGCTCTATCAATTTCTCTTCTCATGCTGATCAAGAATATATATACTTTATAGGGTCGGAAAAGCTTCCTTCTCCCTGTTACATACATTTTGGCGACTTTAATATACCATTTCATCCTATGGATGCATGGTATAATAAAGGAATAAGCGGTACTTTCACCACGCATAGCAACAGCGAAAGTGTGTGGGTGAAAGTAGCAGCCGATATATGTATAGCGTTATTGCAATAGATGCATCCAGAGGCCAGGAGGCCTATATAAAAGCACGTCGATGCAAGGACGATCATCAAGCGTCAGGCAGCGAAGAAAAAAAAAGCGAGGATAGCAAAGCGAAGCATTTAAGAAGTAAGTAATCTTGAAGTGTGGAGAAGAAGTCAGCATACAAAAAAGACGAAATCTGGGTTAAGAAACGTATCTTGAGAGCAACGTAGGGAACAGAGATTGGGGAGACTTCAAGAAATATCCTGAAACAAAGCATAAGGGAGCAAAATGTAGCAAAGGAAGTATCCTGGAGGAATATTTTGGGCTCAGGAAGTATCCATGAACCAAAATAAGGACCTCGGGAAATGTCCTTGGGGGCATAAAGTTCAGGAAATCTCCTTCAACACTGTTAAGGGAAACAGGAAGTATCCGAAGGGAATATTTTGGGTTCAGGAAGTATCCTTGGACCAAAATAAGAACCTCAGGAAATATCCTTGAGGAAACAGAGTTCAGGAAATATTCTTGAACGGGGAAGAGGGTTAAAAAGCAAGAATAAGGAGATATTAGGAGGGCAGGAGAACTTGAGACGAAGTTGAGCCCAGGTCAAGGACGTGATGACTCAGGAGCCATCAAGGAGCCAACGAAGGACGAAGCAACGAACACAACCCCAAGGCTACAATCCAAGGAACACGATAACCTCCAACAACTCGCCGAGGACCCCTATAGAACCCCAAAAGTATCAATAAAATCAAAGTTACAAGGGTCCGTGCCAAATCAAAGACAAAGCGCTATTATTTATCAGGGCACAAAATAAATTTTGTTGTGCCGAACCCAGCCCTGAAAAGTCGTATCATCGACTCTAAGGACGAAAAAGGATCGTTACAAGTAAATCAATAAAATGTTTGTCACATAATAGAGATACGTCTCTAACCACACTACAAAAACACGCAAACACGATCCACATAATACTACAAACTATCAAATTGTTATTGTACAAATCAAATTTCCAAAGAACACGAGGCATTTGCCATTGAAATATTACCATCCAAGTTAAAAGGCCTGGTAGCAAACACGCTGACCTCAGAAACTACAATTGATGAAGTCATAATAAAATTATCATCATATAAAGGCAACTCATTGGAGGTGTTACATATAAAATCAACTAATAGTCTTTTCTATACAAACCACATAACGGATCTGACCAATGCACATCATAGGGGAATACCCAACACGAGTTGCCATAAAAGCAATGATTCGAAATTCAAGAACTGAGAGAATGAAGACAGTAATGGTGGCATCCACATTTCCCACCACTAGTGAAGCAATCACTATTTCCACTCTCTCAGTAGAATCTGCTAGCCAACCAAATAACTCTTCTACGCACAACAATAATCGCGGTGGACGCCATAACACCAATAATAATAATTATAGAAGAGCCAATATTTGAAATAACTATAAGAAAGCAACTACTATAACAGGAGTATGTAACAACTCCAATAGCGGTAATAGCCAATCCTCAAATTATTGAAATAACAACGTCCGTATCACCCAAAGTAATTCGTGAAACCAGCAGATCCCTTTAGATATTCAGGACCAGTAAAAGCTGTCAAGATAAACACCATCTTATTTATAAAACTTGGTTTAGCCTTACAATACAACGTGCAGCAAGATCATCAGCCGAATTAACAGCAAAACAGCAAGCTCCAGCTCTAAAGATGAGCTGAAAGGCATAATGGTTTTTGTTTTTTTTTTTATACCCTTGCAGAGGGTATTATAAAATTGGTCGTAACGCAGAGAAGGGATCGTTTCCGACCCCATAAAGTATATATATTCTTGATCAGCAAGAGAAGACGAGTTGATATAGCCATGTCCGTCTGTCCGTCTGTCTGTCTGGTGCTGCGCGAACTAGTCCCACAGTTTTAGAGCTATGGCATTCAAAGTTCGTATATAAGCTTTTCTATACAGCCACATGCACATCTGCGATTTTGAATAAGATCAGACAACTATATCATATAGCTGCCATACAAACACAAACGTTAAATGCGAATAACTTCTCTATTTTTTGAACAATCTTATCCAAACTGATTATGTACATAAATAAAATGGAATTACGTCATATGCGTGAATTTTAAAACAATCGGATAAACATAACGCCTGATTTCGACGATATAAAATTTGCCTATATATACACACACGCCTAAGCACTGCTTAGTAAGCAGTGAAGCACATATATGTGTCAAAACTGCGATTGTGTGTGTGTGAATATGAATATCAATCGCTACATTGTCTTGGCACGCTTACTATTTGGCGATTGGCTGCCCCAGCCAATGTATTTAAAATATTTCTTTATTGGATTAAGAAACAAAAAATTTTTTAGGAAATAAAATGTAATGGTCAAGGGCTGCAAGGGTATACAAACTTCGGCATAGACGAAAAAATGTATAAAATATATAAAATGTATAATAGCAAATACATGAAATGCAACACAGTAACACAACAACAACAAACACAGTAAATTATTATGTATGATTATATATAAAATATATAATAACAAACACATTAAATAGCATCGCAACAACAAATATATTAAACGAAACACAAAAATAGCAACAACAAGTGAAATAAGCCCAGCACCAGAATAAATAGATGCAATAACGCAAAACGCAAGAACAGCTGAGCATAAACAAATGCGAAGAGCTGCAACAAAAACAAAGGCAGCTGGGCATAAGCAAAATGCAAAGCACCGCGGGTTGCTGAGCCCCAAGCATTAAAAGAAACAGATTTTTCTAATCTTAATGATTTCATTCTTGCTACAGATTGGTCTTATTTGTACAATTGTATAGACATGGACTCAGCTATTTCTTTCTTTTATAGTACACTTGATTCACTCTTCGATAATTGTGTTCCTCTCAAGAGACAAGTGATTTCTAATAGACCTCCTTGGTTCTCTCGGGAGTTATCCAACTTGAAAAATGTGAAGTCACGATGCTATAAAAAGTTTAAAAAACTCGCCGTTCGTCCGATTTCATTCTGTATTCTGTTGCTCGCTCGAGATTTATGGTCCTTAATATGCAATGCTATAAGGATTATCTACAGCGCTGCAAATGTCAGTTTTCTCGCGATCCTAAGCAATTTTATAACTTTGTCAATACTAAACGTAAGACATCAGTGCATCCGTCTTCCTTGTCGTTTGAAAATAATAAAGCTAACACTGATCAGGCAATTGCCGATATGTTTGCTGATTTTTTCAAGACTACCTACTCCTCAGCGGAATATCATTCAAGACTTCCGTATCCTTATCAGTTAAAAAAGTCGAACTGCATTTTTAATCCAGTGATTGATGAAAGTTCGCTTCTCAGCGTGCTTAATTTAGTGAAACCTGTGTATTCACCAGGACCTGACGGTATACCTGGTTGCGTACTCAGGTTTTGTGCAAATGCTTTATGTAAGCCAATTTTGAAGTTATTTTTGTTGTCTGTTGAATCGTCCTCCTTCCCATCTATTTGGAAGGAATCATATATTATTCCTCTCCATAAAAATGGTAAAAAGTCCGAAGCTTCAAACTATAGGGGTATTTCCAAATTGTCTGCTATTCCTAAAGCTTTTGAAAAGATAATTACTTCTCAATTGCAACACTTCTGTAGGTCTATTATTTCGACATCCCAGCATGGGTTTGTGAAACGTAGATCCACTACCACTAACCTTTTAGAATTCACTTCTTTAACAATCGATGGATTCAGAAATGCAAAACAAACTGATGTCATATATACTGATTTCAGTAAGGCTTTTGATTCTGTTAATCATACGCTTTTGCTTATTAAGTTAAGTGACATTGGCTTTCCGCCAATTTTTCTTTGTTGGATTCGCGAGTATCTAACAAACAGAACGCAGAAGGTACTTTTCAAGTCTTACTTTTCCAGTTCCATTCATGTGACGTCTGGGGTGCCGCAAGGTAGTCATCTGGGCCCTCTGCTTTTTACACTCTTTATTAATGATCTTCCCTCAGTTATGATACATTCGCGTGTGCTTATGTATGCTGATGACGTTAAACTTTGTTTTAGTTATAAAGATATGATTTCGCCTGCTTGCTTACAAGCCGATCTTAACAGTTTCGAGTCTTGGTGTCGGCTCAACTTGTTAAACCTCAATACTACTAAGTGTAAAGTAATGACTTTTCATAGAACTTCTCCTCAACTGGTAACCTATTTTCTTAATCATAGTCCATTGGAACGTCTAACTGAGATGAACGATTTAGGTGTGCTTATGGACAGCAAACTAACTTTTAATACCCACATTTCCAACATGGTCGGTAAAGCAATGGGTGTTCTTGGTTTTATAAAGCGGTGGTCGAAGGAATTCACCGACCCATACATAACCAAGATTCTCTTCACATCACTTGTACGGCCTATTCTAGAGTACGGTTCTTGTGTATGGTCGCCTCAGTATGAGTCGCACCAAACTAGAATAGAATCTGTACAGAAACAATTTCTGCTTTTCGCTCTTCGTGGCTTAAACTGGAATCGCAATGCCAATTTGCCTTCGTACTCCAGTAGACTTCTTTTGATTAACCTTCCTTCTCTCATTAACCGTAGAATTATGCTTGGTGTAATCTTTATGCACAAGCTTTTGAATGGTGATATAGATTCGCCTGAGTTATTATCTCAGGTTAATCTATCTGTTCCATGTAGACCTACCAGAAACTTTATTCCTTTATCTTTGACTCGCTGTACTACTAACTATGCTTTGCATGAACCCTTTCGTGTCCTTTGTGCTGACTACAATCGGTTGTACCGAGCGATCAGCACAGAGTCCTCTCTTCCTCTACTAAAAACGTCTATTTTATGTTACTTAGCTCGTAATTAGCCCTAGTTATTCGATTTTATGTTTCTTGTCTTCGTCCACGCGATAACGTGTCGTACGTTATGCGACTGCGCCCCTCGGTCGGTTGGGCGGGAGGTGGGCGGAACGCCTGGGACTCGCGCGAAAACCAAAGCAAACGAAAACAATTGGAAAGCAAAGGGCACTGTCACCAGATGAGAGAGCGAGAGCGGCGAGCCACACGTACACTGTACGTGTGAATGCAAATACGATCGCCGCGAAACGCACTTCGGAATATGGGCACCGAGAGCACAAAAAGTGAGGGCTAGCGAGCCCGAAAGACGGGTGCGGGTGTGAAAGGGGCCCTTGAACGAAATAAAGTGAGGGCTCTGCTTGTCAAAAGGGGAGAAGTGGGGGGGTGACAGTGGCAGATCGTACGAGATCGAAGTCATATGGCGGGGTAGCCAATGGGAACAAAGGGAATGTCGTTGGAGAGGCCAAATTTACGATAAGAGTTGGCAGCCCGTACGATAGAAGGGAAATGGGTGGGTGTATAAATAAGTAAATAATTAATTATTTAAATATATAAATAGATATAGAGATATATATGAATTGTTAGAAAAAATGTATGAAATCAATATAGTAGAATTAAGTAAAAATATTCGGAGACCCATCAGGGCGCAAAAGGGGTCAAAAGGCGAGGTTGGAGGTCGGGAGGAATAGAAGACGAGAAAAGGATCGGCGACGGCATCGGCGCAAACACAAGGAGCGCGAAGGAGACGGAGATAGGCAAAGTAATGGGCATGCAGCGTTAGCGGTACTTTCACAAGGCATAGCAACAACGAAAGTGCGTGGGTGAAAGTAGAGCCAATGGAAATGTACTGGCTGTATAGCGGTACTGCGATATATGCATCCAGAGGCCAGGAGGCGTATATAAGGCACGCGTCGTCGCAAGGACGATCATCAAGCATCAGGCAGTGAAGCAAGGTGGACATCTCAAGACCTCTGGTAGTAATCTTGAGAGTTCAAAAGGCGAGGAAGTAAAGGTGAAGTGTTTAAGGCATCCAGTAGTAATCTTGAAGCGTCAAATCGAAGTCAGAGTACTCAAAGGACCAAGTCTGGGTTCAAGCGAGTGTCCTGAGAAGAACATAGGGAACAGAGAATAGGGAAGCTTCAGGAAATATCCGAGAATTCCAAAAGATCAATAAAAGCAAAAAGTACGAAGGTCTGTGCCAAAATTACATCCACCGCAGTCTGACATATGGTGGCTTATTTAAATCATTTAGAGGCAATGCGATCTATCTCAAGTCAATTCAGTGCGTAATATAAATGGAAGATCATTAGATCTGATATTTGTACTTGATCCTTCCAATTGTGCTGTTTCCAGGGTTGAACCTTTTGTTCTTCCGAAAGATAAATTTCATACTACTTTAAATTTAACAATTGATCTTTTCAAGACTACCTACTTCTCAACGGAATATCATTTAAGTCTTCCGTATCCTTATCAGTTAAAAAAGTCGAACTGTATTTTTAATCCAGTGATTGATGAAAGTTCGCTTCTCAGCGTGCTTAATTTAGTGAAACCCGTATATATTCACCAGGACCTGATGGTATGCCTGGTTGCGTACTCCTATTTTTGTTGTCTGTTGACTCGTCCTCCTTCCCAGCTATATGTAAGGAATCATATATTATTCCTCTCCATAAAAATGGTAAAAAGTCCGAAGCTTCAAATTATAGGGGTATTTCCAAATTGTCTGCTATTCCTAAAGCTTTTGAAAAGATAATTACTTCTCAATTGCAACACTTCTGTAGGTCTATTATTTCGCCATCCCAGCTTGGGTTTGTGAAACGTAGATCCACTACCACTAACCTTTTAGAATTCACTTCTTTAACAATCGATGGATTTCGAAATGCAAAACAAACTGATGTCATATATACTGATTTCAGTAAGGCTTTTGATTCAGACCCCCAATAATACACAAAACTCGATGTGTAGAAGGTGTTCGGAGGGAAATGCAGTAATACTAAGCAGCCCGCAAAAGAACGCATGCAGGCGATGTGGTGGGGGATCGGGGCATTGGGCGAGAGAGTGTCTACTGCCCAGGACACTATTCTGCTGGCAATGTGATAAAATTGGGTAAAGAACGATGAACTGCTGCACAATGATAGAAAGCGAAAACCGGTTTCAGCCTACACGGGGCGACAGGGACCGGCACAACCAGCTCCTCAACGTTAATCGGATGTGTAATAGAAGAGGGGGATCAGCTCTGTGCCATAATAGAGCTTGCAGAGAGCAAAGCAAAAGATTACAGGAACGTCAACAATAGCAACCCAAATGATCAGAATAAAGGATGAACGATTACAAGGAGAGATCGATAACAAGGTAAATGAATTACAATTACTCAGAATCGGAATTATCGAACCGTTCAGAAGCCGATACAGCTCCCCAATAGTAATGGTAAAGAAGAAACAAACAGAAAAATGGCGACTTTCGACTTTCGGCAAATCAACGCAAAGTAGGTTAAGGATGCATACCCGATGCCTCAGATCGACTACATACTGAACCAGTTAAAGGAAGCGAAATTTATCAGCAGTCTGGACCTGAACGACGGATACTGGCAAATCCCGCTAAAGACGGATAGCAGACCGATGACAGCGTTTACAGTGCCAGGAAGAGGCCTGTTCCAATGTAAAGTGATGCCGTTCGGATTGCACTCGGCATCAACATTCCAAAGGGCTTGAATGAAATGAACTTGGCCTAGACCAAGTCATAGGCCCCGAGATGTAGCCGCATGCATTCAAGAAGACGTCAGGGATAATGATAATGATTAAAGGCAGGAAACCTCAGAATAAACGCAGAAAAATGCCAATTCTTCAGGAAGAAGCTACAATTTCTCGGCCATTGGGTGACGGAACAGGGAATCGGCACATATCCAGAAAAGGTAGCAGCAATATCGGAAATAAAACCACAAAGATGCATGAAGGAGCTAAGGCAGTATACGCCAGGATTCGCAACAAGGTGCAACCGTTAAACTCCTTGCTAAAAAAAAAGACGAAGTGGCAACTACAGTGTCACAGAAAAAGAATGCCTGGCGATTGTTTGGTCCATAAGAAAGCTAAAAAAGGATATCACTTCAAAGTCGTGACAGATCACATGGCGTTAAAATGGCTAAATAGCATCGAGAGTCCAACAGGACGCATAGTCAGATGGGCATTTGAGCTATAGCACTGGGATTTCGAAATAGCATAGAGGAAAGGCCACTTTCAAGACAAACTTTAGAAACATGCCGAAGACTAGTAGAAGACGATGGCCAGATCGAGCGAGCCAATAAGCAATGCGGATGGTTACAGGACAAAATTAAAAATGGAGAAGTACGCAGGAATATACCCCACAGAGCAGGAGACGAAGACGTGACGTCATGAATAATGTGCGCTCCTAAAGCAATACGTCCACACATCATGAAGGAATCCACTCAAATCACACAGCAGGATACGCCAGTCGACAAGGATAGCTGCAAAATACTTTTGGCCTGGCATGCAGAGGGATATCCGTTTGTTCGTGAGTAAATGCGAAACGTGCCTAAAATATAAACCAAATCACAAACTAGCGGCCGGTAAAATGCTAATTCCAATACCAGAGAAGCCGTGGGCAACGATTTGCGCAGATTTTGTGGGCCCATTGCCAAGATCAAAACACGGAAGCTCCACATTCTCCAAATGGACGGAACTCATTCCGATGCGGAAAGACGCAGCTGAAAATTTGGTAAAGGCCTTCAGGGAACGCATATTGTCAAGATTTGAAATCCCCAAAACAGTAATCACGGTCAATGGGGTGCAATTCATGAGCAGAATATTCAAAAAAATGCTGGAAGAATGGGACTGTGAACATCAACTAACAGCACCGTATAGGAAAACCTAACCGAGAGAACCAACAGGACCGTCGAAATAACATTGGCAGTAAACACTGTCACAATCGACAGGATTCACGCCAGCATTTTTAGTGCAATGAAGAGAACCAAGACTACTAGGTACAGTATACGACAAAAGGATCGGTTGTCGAAACACCAAAACAGAGAACCAACTAAAAGAGCTATTTGAAATAGTAAGGCGGATCATGAAAAAAGCAGCACAGGCTCAGGCACGACATTGCAACATATATTTTTTTTTTCTTTCATATAGACTTGAATATGAACTGATTTGAACTAATCGTTTGAAGTTTATATACTAAAACCAAAAAGAATTAGCAAAAGAACTGCTCTTCATTGAGCGCTATCGCTATCGATAGTAGTTGCATCGTCACACTCTCTAACGGCTTACCCGACGACACGAGAGAAACCGTCACCTGGCCCAACGCATTAATATGGAAGCTGAAAAGGTATTTGGGCGGCCTGGCGGCCGACGATTCCCAAAATAGCGAACCAGCCATCCCTCCGAGATCTCAATCCAAACCGGGTCGGCCGGAACAAGCTGGTCGGCGTGAGTTGCGATTTCCAACGTCCTGCTGATCCTGCACACCCGATGGGTTACCCTCCGGCACAGGTATTTCGGGGAAGGGTATCGCCTGACAATAGGCGTCAACGCACTCCTCCGAGATCTCAACCCAAACCGGGTCGGCCGGAACAAGCTGGTCGGCGTGAGTTGCGATTTCCAACGTCCTGCTGATCCTGCACTACCGATGGGTTACCCTCCGGCACAGGTATTTCGGGGAAGGGTATCGCCTGACAATAGGCGTCAACGCACTCCTCCAAGGTTGGGACATCCCTGGAACCCTCATCGCTCATCGGGTCATAAGCCCAAGATCGCGGGGACAAGTTGATTTCCGGTTCGGGTAAGGAGATCATCTCCGTTGAAACGTTTGCTGGTGGATTTGCAGGTGGTCTGTATGGTAGAGTTCCCGGACATTCGTCTGCTCCTGCGCTCAAGTCGGAGCGCAGGCGAAGACGCTGCGTGACATGATGGGTGTGGATTGGGGGCGTGGTGAGCCACCCACGGTATCTCGAGAACAGCCCAGGGTCGAAATGGGCAATGTTCTCTAACTGGTGAAAGCGGGACCAGTCCTCAATGGCGCTAACGGTGGCTCATTGTGGGGCATCAGCGTCATAAGGGGACAAGGACTTTGGGAGGCTATACCTCCAACAAGTGGCCCTTGTGAACATATAATTCTTCCTCTTGAGGTCCTCCGCTGTTCTCAGTGTCCTGGGTCGTGGGGGCGTCGATCTCGGCGTTGATGTCATCTGAAACAGCTGAAAACTCCTTAGTGTGTTGCCTTGCTTAGATCGGGCTAGGGGTCCCACGAAATTCATGCCGACGACACTCCAACGTTCTTGGACTTGTCTCGTCAGCATCCTTCCAGCTGGATCCCGTTGGTCGGTTTTGTAGCGTTGACATTGTAGATAGCGTCTCACCCTAAGGAGCACTGCACCTAACCCGCAGTCACTGTCACCGATTTGTAAACAAAATTTCTCTTGAAAATCCGGACAAGCGGGGACAGGAGCAGTCGTCAGCCGGTTCTTGAGCTCCTCAAAAGTTCCCTGTTGCTCTTTGCTCTAGTTCTACTTGACATTCTTCTTCAGCAGCGAGGTTATGGGTTGAACAAAGCTCGAGAAATAGGGAACAAACATGCGGTACCTAAACGTTTGTTGGTGACGTTATTTCCCGGAAGGCAACAACTTTGTCCGCATCAGTGTGAATTTCTCGTCCAACGTCGACGTGTCCCAAGAATTGTAGACTTCGTTTGAAAGATCACTGTGCCTGGTTGATCTAGAGATTGGCTTCTCGAAGGCGTCGAAATACGTCTCGTACGTTGCTTATGTTTTCTTACGTCTTCGCGATGACGATAATGTCATCCAAGTAGGCAAAGGCATAGGGTTCCGTCGCCGACGCTGAATAAAGTCCAAAGGGCATCACCTTCCATGGAAATAGCCCAAGTCCGGGTACGGTGAAGGCTGTGCAGGCACGACTAACCTTGGCAAGGGGAATTTTATCTCCAATGTAAGAATGAACTTGGCTTCTCGAAGCTTCTCGACTATATGATTAATTCGTGGGAGAGGGTAGGCATCTCGAACGGAATGTTCATTCAGTTGCCTGAAGTCCTGTCTTCTTTCCTACCAGTACTATTGGAGCACTGTGGGGACTGTTCGATGGTTCGATCTAGTCTTCCTTCAGGAGCTGGTCATAGTTTCATAGATGATCTTCTGTTGGGATGGGTATCTTTGCTTCATTGGGTGGTCACTTTTAAGAGAGATGACTTGTTCGGCGATCTGTATTACTCCTTCCAATCCCTCGAACTTGGGGAGTTCTTCGGCAAGAAAGGCTGCAACAACGGGGTCTGGCACAGAATCTTCGTCAGGGTTTGGTAATTCCAATGCGGGTGGTGGATCGGGAGAAGCTGGGTGCGCTACTACCGGTGACACTGTGGCTTGGCTAGTGTCAAATGCTGCTATCTAAAGGGGTTGTTGCTGATGGCTTGGGCACAAGGTAGAGGCAATGGAGAACTTCTAGCGATGTTTTCTTCAGTTATAGTAGGCTTCGTACGTTCTTCCAGTGTAACAGACATTAACGGATGATACGAAGTCTTCCAGAGTCAGGCGGTAGCCTTCACATTCGATAGTAGTTCCAATTTTCTTGAGTAAGTCCGTTCCAAGTAGTAGTTGATCCATGAGATTTGGCATGATGAGCAAGGGGACCTCGGCAACTCTTGCACTCTGGGGGATATCCTTCAGTGATACGTCTGCTAGATTAATGGAGGCACTGACTCCTGTCAGGCCTGCTCTCGATGTCACTTGTGAGGTTAAATGCTCACTGATGAATCATCGCGTTGCGCCCTTGTCGAATCGTAGCTTGTTTAATGTTTAGGGAGTGCTTGCGCTGCTTTCGCTAGACCGGTAACAACACTCGATGGTACGAACATCTCGTTATCCGCATTCCCAGCAGAATAGCAGACGTTGGTTGTGACAATCCTTTGCAAAAGGGCCGACTTGTTCACACTTTCGGCAGGCTTTGCGAGTATCAATCGGGGCATCGATCTTCAAGTAAACGCTATGTTGGATTCACGAGGCTTCGTCGGAGAACCCGATCCGAACCAGAAGTCATGGGATTACCTTCGGGGCTTCCGTTCTTTATGGTTTTGCAATTGACCACTAGTTTAGTGAGCTCTGCTAAGTTCCCGAAGTCGATGCGTCGGGTGTGCAATTGATAATTGTAAATTGTCATAGATCGTCTCGAGTTCCTGTACTGGGGAGTAGTTGGCTTGGCGCATCATGATTGCTCGAAGGGGTCCAATCTGGGTGGAAAAAAGAAGTCCAGGAATTCTTGTCTGCATGCACACCATGTCACATTCAGTAGGCCACACGTCTGCCATCATCGTTCGGCTCTTCCGGAGAATAGAAGTGGCAGCATGTTGGGCAGTGACTCCAGATCAATGTCATATGGGCAGAGCGAGTCTCGATGTTCTCCAAGAAATACAGCGGGTCCGCTGCACCATCAAAAGAGATACCCCATTTGGATACCTTTTCTGCCATCACCGCCTGTGCCAAATTAAATTACGATACGATAAAAATTTCGTGTGAAAATTGAATTTATCGAATTTTGGAGACGGAAGGGGGCGTGGCAAAATTAACCGAGGATTAACCTGGCGGCTAGAGAGAACGGGATATATTCTACGGATATTATACTGAGGCGGGGAACCAGTAAGACAGGGTTAATCCCTGTCCTGTCTTAAATCACTAACTACTAGGTATATTGAGTCTAGGTTAATATGGACGACACCAGGACAAATAGAGGGGAAGGGGTGACACAAACACGCACACAAACGAGAATCCATGCTAGCTGAGGAAAGCAATATAACGTTTACCAAATGACCGATGCCCCGATTGATGCTCGCAAAGCCTGTCGGAAGGAATGTCCCAATAACGTACTATATACTAATAGCGATATTTTTTGTGCCGATATTAAATTTTAGTATCGTCACAGTTTCTTGGGGTATGAGGGGCCAGTCGTCGATTGCACTGCCGGCGCATCAGGCAGCCGGCAGATATGGTGCGCAACGCGGAGGAGTCCTCGACGGCCTGGCCTGGGGATTTTTAAATAGTCGTCTCGGTGGTGGAGGTTGGGGCTCTTGAAGCGACCGAAGTGTTTTCCACATCGTGGAAAAAATAACCTTGAGATGTCATGCTGTCAGCGAGTGATGCGACCTGTTGCATTTTCAATTGAGTTTAGCCACTTGAGGCCCAAATGATCGGTAATTACGTCGAATATTTATAACCTTCCAGATAACATCGTAGTTTGCTATCCGCAAACCAGATGCCCAGACTATCGCAAGGCACTTCTTTTCGGTCGCAGAATAGTTCACTTTAGTAGGGCTAAATCGTCTACTAGCGAATGCAATTACTCATTGGTTGCCTTCTAAGTGTTGGCCCAGCACTGCTTTTAATTCGTAGTCACTGGCACCGATTTGTAAACAAAATTTCTCTTAAAAATCCGGACAAGCGGGGACAGGAGCAGTCGTCAGCCGGTTCTTGAGCTCCTCAAAAGTTCCCTGTTGCTCTTTGCTCCAGTTCTACTTGACATTCTTCTTCAGCAGCGATGTTATGGGTTGAACAATGCTCGAGAAATAGGGAACAAACATGCGGTATTTAAACGTTCGTTGGTGACGTCTGATCCTCGGGAAAGCGAACCTGAGGTGGTTTGGCTGGCACCCAGTTCCATTGGTTGACATCAGTGAATTCCAGTATTTCGCCCACGCGATGCATGACGAACTGCTAAAACTTTCGTGGATCCATTCGAAGCCATTTCAGAACAGTCTTCGAGTCGGACCAATACCAACATGTGTTACTGGACAGCCTTGAATTGCGTTGGATTCGATTACTCAGCTCTGCTCCGATGACTGCGGCCTGCAACTGCGACGAAAATGAGATATAAAGATATAAATATATTACAAATTAAATTTTATTACGAGCATTCTTGTAGGCGATTTACGATTTAAATTGTGGGATTGAGAGAAGTGGTTTTGAAGTCTCTTTCATATAATAGCTTGATTGGAAATTGCTATACATATCATAGAGAGTTGCAATTCGTCCATGAGCAAACTTCAAGTTCATATCTCCATATGGAAAGGATTCTGAATTTAAAAATACTTTTAAATTTCTCAAATTAGAATGAATAACTTTATCATTCTCTTCAAATGCAATAATAGCATATCGTGGACGTTCTGTAGATGCTGCTAATTTAACATTCCAAATATGATTGGAACTATCAACTAATAGTGGATTCATATAACAATCCCAACTAGGAAATGGAATGCTCAGAGGCTTGCCATGCTTTATCAAATTTAACTGTTTCAGTTTGGCACTATCGCTTAGTTGAATATGTGGAATTTTCCATGTAATATTTGTGATAATAATTTTTTGTTTTACTTCCTCTGTTTCCTTGTATAAAGATCTATGGAAATCCTTATTCATAATCAAAATTAGCTCATGGTTGCATTTAACAATCATGAAAAAAATCTTCAAAAAAAATGAAATATTCAGCCTCCACTTGTCCATTAAGAAACCATCCGGCATTTGCAAGCATATCCCATTCTCCTTTATTCAATGACACCAAATTTTTCAATGTTGTAGTAGTACCAACATAGCGAGTGAGATCAATTTCAATACCATTGATTTCATAACGCATTTCCTCAAAAAGATGTGAAACGCAATTGTTTAGTAGTTTACCTTTTACAGCTTTAATAGGACTAATATTAGATATAAATCCTTCAACATTAATATAACTATGACAAGGTAGTACATATAGATCCTGATTTTGAATAGATATCCTAACTTCATCATTGATATTAAATGTTTGTAAATATGATGAGTATGTATGATATTCTTTCTTCGTAATGTTCTCAAAAGAAAATGGTTTCTCTTCAATATTAATTACGTCCATTTCTAATATTCTTTACTTTTAGTCCAAAAGACTTTAGAAATAGTTTATTTTGTATTGTTAGATTAGTGTTTGTAAAGCGTGTCGACTCTTTAACTGTGAAAGGTTGACTGATGGTGTTCTTATCAGAACTTCGGAAGCGGATTAAACAGTGCCCCAGTGACTGCCCAGGACCGTTGCAGAGTCCTCATTGCATGTACACATGCATGTACAAAACTGGTGCAATGACCGGCACCGTAACCGCCTGGACATCAGTAGCAAAGACAACAAGCGTGAAAAGCAGGTCGCTTTTACGACACCGAAGGAGCATCAGCGTGCCAACCGGCGACGCCCAGCTGATGCTGACATCAATCAAAGCAGACGAAAAATATAATAATAATAATACAATGAACATATATATATATACTAGCTGTACCCTGCCCTGCCTCTTTTATTAAAAATAATCATATTTATTTAGGCTTCAAGTGCAAGCGTATGGTAATTTCTTCACCACGAAAATCGATCAAGTCTCCGTCCTGATCAAGTACTCGAATTGTTAGACAACCTATCTCTTTAGTGTTCACTGGTAAATAGATAAGATTCTTTGGGACTTCAATCAATTTATATCCTGGTGCGACATTTATAGCAAATTCATGTAAGGTATGTGCTGGTGTGTTATTCATTCATTTACTTAAGAAATTTTTACAGGTAGCTTAGAAATATGTAGTACGTTTTTTCTATAAATTTCAGATTTAAAACCAAAAAGTGAACCAATATTATTTTCCTTTTCAAAGTGTATATCATGCTTTTTAGAAAAAAGTGATGTCTGAAGCGTATTATTGTTTGCTTCGATTTTCAAATCCTCAATTCTAAGCTTATTATGTTAACTATATCTGTAAATTCATAAGCTCCAGTTGGAATTGAAATAACTTTATCATCATAATAAAAACGATTATTACTTTCATTAACGTTTGCTATAGAGTTATATGAATGAAAATTTACTAAAGCACATTCATATTCATCCGATAATACAATGGGAGGGAAATAATGTGCTAATAATTTTGAGGAATTACCGCTAACCGTCAACGATAGTGACATTATGATGGTATTAGATGAACTGATTACAATATAATGTTTGTAGTTTCTTTTATTTGAACTTATAAAATATCATCCTTATCGATCCAACTATTGTGCCCACTTGAGAAACCAAGCCACTTTACTAATACTTTATCCCCTTTTCTCTACTAGATAGCTGCTTGGATAATTGGTTTTTCTCAATTCCTCGTTATAAAAAGAGCCTTTAATTTCACATCCTTGATAGTCTTCTAATAAATATGTTCTTGGATGTGTGTTTTGTACTAGTCTAATTCTAAATATTTCGGTAGTCCAGTTGGGTGTACAGCCTTTTTCAAACACATGGTTATATTTACTTATACGTACACTGTCACCGATGTTAAACTTGGCTTTTTATACCCTTGCAGAGGGTATTATAAAATTGGTCAGATGTTTGTAACGCAGAGAAGGGATCGTTTCCGCCCCCACAAAATATATATATTCTTGATCAGAAAGAGAAGACGAGTTGATATAGCCATGTCCGTCTGTTCGTTTGTCTGTCTGGTGCTGCGCGAACTAGTCCCACAGTTTTAGGGCTATGGCATTCAAAGTTCGTATATAAGCTTTTCTATACAGCCACATGCACATCTGCGATTTTGAATAAGATCAGACAACTATATCATATAGCTGCCATACAAACACAAACGTTAAATGCTAATAACTTCTCTATTTTTTGAACAATCTTATCCCAACTGATTATGTACATAAATAAAAAGGAATTACATCATATGCGTGAATTTTAAAACAATCGGATAAACATAACGCCTGATTTCGACGATATAAAATTTGCCTATATATACACACACGCCTAAGCACTGCTTAGTAAGCAGTGAAGCACATATATGTGTCAAAACTGCGATTGTGTGTGTGTGAATATGAATATCAATCGCTACATTGTCTTGGCACGCTTACTATTTGGCGATTGGCTGCCCCAGCCAATGTATTTAAAATATTTCTTTATTGGATTAAGAAACAAAAAATTTTTTAGGAAATGAAATGTAATGGTCAAGGGCTGCAAGGGTATACAAACTTCGGCATAGACGAAGTTAGCTTCTTTGATATTATAAATATTTTTTTATCTGCATTATTATAAACTGTTTTTAACAGAATGTACTCATTTGCCTTGTTGAACAGGTTTCATTTTAATAGTTCTATGAAATGAATTATTATTATATACCAACTCTCTATATAATTCGATCCACTTGTAAGAACCATTAATGCTTAACTCCTTCCACATCATGTTTTTTATAGTTCGATTAAGACGCTCGACAATTGAGGCCTTCAATACACTGTACGTTGAATAATGGTTTATTTTGTTCAATTTCATCACGGTTTGAAAACTCTTTTCCATCATCTTTTCCACTCTTGTTTTTAATAGCGACAGCCCAAGCAAACTTTCAAAATGTGGTTCCCCATTTTAACCAAATCAGCTTGCCATAGTTCATCTATACCTTTCATAACAACATGACGTCGTCTAAAGTTTTTACGCGCTTGTTGATGTATCTCATTAACGATATCCCTCTTACTCATTGTTTGGTATATTTTTAATATTTTATAATCTTTTTATTATCACTATTTAATGTATATTTAATTTGTTCATGATGTTTTACTTTTACAGAGTCTTGTCTCAAAATCATCATTTATGATCTTAAATTGTTCAATGATGTAGTTTTTTCCCTCTGATGCATGGTATATCCAAGTCGGCCCGGCGACTTACTTACTTTATTAAGCTTGGGGACAGTGTTATCAAACGAACCCTCAAATTCATGATACTTTTCTTCAGGCGACTCTTGTTTTTCTTCCAATTTAGATGTTTTAGATGTAGCTTATGAAATCATTAGGCGGACGTGTAATTGGCTTGAATGTTTCTTCAAGTCTGAGTTCTGTTTCAACTTCGCCATGTCTTAGACTTTAAAATTTCCTTTTCAACTCCTATGATATGTGCAAATGTTATTTACCGAATTTGGTGATGACTCGTCTGATCCGGATGAATCCGAGACATACAATGCCTGCTGTATTTAAAAGACTTCGTACAAAATTTCAGCTCTACAGTCTAAGCGGTCTGGAGGAGAAGCTGTTGATCCAGACAGACGGACAGACAGATGGACAAACGCATTTAAACTCGCCTTGTCATGCTGATCAAGATAATTTAGACTTTATATGGTCGTAGATGTTGCCTTCTACGCTTTGCACACTTCTGACCAAAATTAATATACCCTTTTTGCAAGGGTATAAAAGACTAGTAAACTTTTTGTAGCTTCTTCAGAATCAACTCTTATGTACTTTGTGGATTAATGCATCTATGATTAATGCCTTATGTATTTGCAACACTGAATTAATATTATACACCTGTCTTATTAATACTTTACTTTTTAGCTTGGTATGCCACTACATTTCCGGAACAAGAGGATTTAGTGGAAGAATGGAATGACAAACTCACAGACTTTCAGAAAATTTGCGTTGTAAGATCACTACGACCTGATCGAATTTCATTCTGTATGACTCAGTTTATTATCAGTAAACTTGGACCGCGCTATGTAGAGCCACCAGTTCTAGACCTTAAAGCTGCTTTCGAAGAATCAGTATCTGAAACACCACTTATTTTCGTGCTTTCACCAGGTGTTGATCCTGCACAGTCCCTGATAACGCTTTCGGAAACTATGAAAATGACTCAGCGCATGTACTCACTTAGTTTGGGACAAGGACAAGCTCCAGTAGCAACAAAGCTAATAATGAAGGGCATAATAGATGGTCATTGGGTATTCCTGGCAAATTGTCATTTGTCTTTAAGCTGGATGCCTACACTAGACAAGATGATAACCACAATGAAGTCATTGAAATTACATAGGAAATTTCGACTTTGGCTAAGCTCTAGCCCTCATCCTGAATTTCCAATATCTATAGTGGTATTAAAGCAAATATGAAACGCCTTTACAACAATGTTAACGAGGTCAATGTGGATTTATGCAACGATCCCAGCAAATATAAGAAATTGCTTTTTGCGTTATGCTTTTTCCATACTATATTACTGGAGCGTAAAAAGTTTTTGCAGCTGGGGTGGAATGTTACTTATAGTTCTGATTTTGAAGTATCAGAAATATTACTGTTATTATATTTAAACGAGTATGAAGAAACTCCATGTGGCGCCCTGAAATATCTAGTAGCTGGTATTAATTATGGAGGGCATGTGACAGACGATTGGGATCGGCGATTATTGATGAGCTATATTAACCAATTTTATTGTGACCAAGCATTACAGACTAGGAAATTTCGGTAGGTTTTTTTTAATTGTGAAATGGTGCAATAATTTATTGGGATTACAAAATTTATAGGCTTTCTTCATTAAATAACTATTTTATCCCCGATGACGGAGATATCCAGACATACTTAGACCAAATTCAAATGTGGCCCAATTTTGATAAACCGGAAGCATTTGGCCAACATTCGAATGCTGATATAGCCTCACTTATAGGCGAAACCCGCATGCTATTTGAGACACTTCTTTCGATGCAAGCCCAATCAACATTTTCTAGTACTACTGATAATGCGGAAACTAAAGTATCTGATTTAGCCAAGGAAATATTATTAGGTGCACCAGATGAAATAAATTATGAGCAAACCTCAAAACTTATTGGAATAGTTCGCACACCTTTGGAAGTAGTACTACTCCAGGAAATTCAGCGCTATAATATTTTGCTTGATAAAATGCGCAATCATCTGAGTGATTTACGACGAGGAATACAGGGTTTAGTTGTTATGAGCTCTGATTTGGAGGATATATTTTTATCTGTGCTAGAAGGTCGCGTTCCATGGCAATGGCTAAAGAGTAAGCGGTATATTACAATATTTTTAAATTTTTTTATTAACAAACCATTACAAATTTAGCTTACAACTCTCTTAAACCACTAGCCGCTTGGGCACGAGATCTTATACAGCGTGTGCTGCACTTTAATACATGGGCTAAGACGCTCCGACCACCCACGTTATTTTGGTTAGCTGCTTACACTTTTCCCACAGGATTTTTGACAGCTGTATTGCAAACATCTGCTCGTCTTACTAAGACTCCAATTGATGAGCTATCATGGGAATTTTGTGTATTTGTGGAAGAAGATGCAGCAGCAGCACGAATCCTTAGGGAAGGCGGTGGTGTATATATACGCAACCTATTCTTGGAAGGCGAAAAAAAAAAAACAACTATTGATATACGTATTTCATCAGTACAATATATATTTCTTGGCAATGCATTTGGTACTTCCTCAAACGAAAACGTTATTAATTAGTTAATCAAAGTCAAGCAATGCAATTGCTTGCATTAGACTAAGAACAAAGCGGCTGCTCGCATGTTTTGGGGCCACTGGTGCATGGATGTTTGCTCGTCGATCATCCTAGTCCAAATTGTGTCTGTAATGTAAAGATGTAAGATGATAAAGATCAACAATGTTGTGATTGTCTCATCCTATAAATGCGATTCTTAGTCTGAGCTTAAACTATAAATAAAAATATCAAAGAAGCTAACATCGGAACTTGCCGAAGTTTGTATACCCTTGCAGCCCTTGACCATTACATTTTATTTCCTAAAAAATTTTTTGTTTCTTAAACCAATAAAGAAATATTTTAAATACATTGGCTGGGGCAGCCAATCGCCAAATAGTAAGCGTGCCAAGACAATGTAGCGATTGATATTCATATTCACACACACACAATCGCAGTTTTGACACATATATGTGCTTCACTGCTTACAAAGCAGTTCTTAGGCGTGTGTGTATATATAGGCAAATTTTATATCGTCGAAATCAGGCGTTATGTTTATCCGATTGTTTTAAAATTCACGCATATGATGTAATTCCTTTTTATTTATGTACATAATCAGTTTGGATAAGATTGTTCAAAAAATAGAGAGATGCTATTCGCATTTAACGTTTGTATTTGTATGACAGCTATATGATATAGTTGTCCATTCTTATTCAAAATCGCAGATGTGCATGTGGCTGTATAGAAAAGCTTATATACGAACTTTGAATGCCATAGCTCTAAAACTGTGGGACTAGTTCGCGCAGCACCAGACAGACAGACGGACAGACGGACATGGCTATATCAACTCGTCTTCTCTTGCTGATCAAGAATATATATACTTTATGGGGTCGGAAACGATCCCTTCTCTGCGTTACAAACATCTGACCAATTTTATAATACCCTCTGCAAGGGTATAAAAAAAAAAAACAAAAACCATTATGCCTTTCAGCTCATCTAAACCAAACTTTAGAGCTGGAGCTTGCTGTTTTGCTGGTAATTCGGCTGATGATCTTGCTGCACGTTGTATTGTAAGGCTAAACCAAGTTTTATAAATAAGATGGTGTTTATCTTGACAGCTTTTACTGGTCCTGAATATCTAAAGGGATCTGCTGGTTTCACGAATTACTTTGGGTGATACGGACGTTGTTATTTCAATAATTTGAGGATCTATTTTGGCTATTACCGCTATTGGAGTTGTTACATACTCCTGTTATAGTAGTTGCTATTCTTATAGTTATTTCAAATATTGGCTCTTCTATAATTATTATTATTGGTGTTATGGCGTCCACCGCGATTATTGTTATGTGCGTAGAAGAGTTATTTGGTTGGCTAGCAGATTCTACTGAGAGAGTGGAAATAGTGATTGCTTCACTAGTGGTGGGAAATGTGGATGCCACCATTACTGTCTTCATTCTCTCAGTTTTTGAATTTCGAATCATTGCTTTTATGGCAACTCGTGTTGGGTATTCCCCTATGATGTGCATTGGTCAGATCCGTTATGTGGTTTGTATAGAAAAGACTATTAGTTGATTTTATATGTAACACCTCCAATGAGTTGCCTTTATGTGATGATAATTTTATTATGACTTCATCAATTGTAGTTTCTGAGGTCAGCGTGTTTGCTACCAGGCCTTTTAACTTGGATGGTAATATTTCAATGGCAAATGCCTCGTGTTCTTTGGAAATTTGATTTGTACAATAACAATTTGATAGTTTGTAGTATTATGTGGATCGTGTTTGCGTGTTTTTGTAGTGTGGTTAGAGACGTATCTCTATTTTGTGATTTTATTGATTTACTTGTAACGATCCTTTTTCGTCCTTAGAGTCGATGATACGACTTTTCAGGGCTGGGTTCGGCACAACAAAATTTATTTTGTGCCCTGATAAATAATAGCGCTTTGTCTTTGATTTGGCACGGACCTTTGTAACTTTGATTTTATTGATACTTTGGGGTTCTATAGGGGTCCTCGGCGAGTTGTTGGAGGTTATCGTGTTCCTTGGATTGTAGCCTTGGGGTTGTGTTCGTTGCTTCGTCCTTCGTTGGCTCCTTGATGGCTCCTGAGTCATCACGTCCTTGACCTGGGCTCAACTTCGTCTCAAGTTCTCCTGCCCTCCTAATATCTCCTTATTCTTGCTTTTTAACCCTCTTCCCCGTTCAGAATATTTCATGAACTCTGTTTCCTCAAGGATATTTCCTGAGGTTCT
>JAECWP010000136.1:0-30555 GCA_018150745.1 Drosophila sucinea | reverse complement strand
CCTTAGGGTCCTTGAAGGCTGCACCAATAATCCAAACTAGCTGCCGGAAAGGACGTATAGCAGGCTTGACTTGAGACTTGTAGCAGCCACCTTAAGTCATATGGCAGCCTTAGAGTCCTTGATAGCTGCCCAATAGTCCAATCTAGCTTCCGGAAGTGACGGATCGAGAGAGGCTCGAATTTGTAGACTCGTAGCACCGATCTTAAGTCATTTGGCAGCCTTAGAGTCCTTGATGGCTGCCCAATAGTCCAATCTAGCTTCCGGAAATGACGATAGAGGGCTCGATGAGACTTGTAGCAGCGATCTTAAGTCATATGGCAGCCTTAGAGTCCTGGGTGATGTATGCCCAATAGTCCAATCTAGCTGCCGGAAGTGGCGTAGAGCCGGCTCGATGAGACTTGTAGCAGCCATCTTAAGTCATATGGCAGCCTTAGAGTCCTTGATAGATGCCCAATAGTCCAATCTAGCTTCCGGAAGTGACGGATAGAAGGCTCGATGAACTTAAGTACAGCGATCTTAAGTCATATGGCAGCCTTAGAGTCCTTGATGGATGCCCAATAGTCCAATCTAGCTTCCGGAAGTGACGGAGAGAAGGCTCGATGAGACTTGTAGCAGCGATCTTAAGTCATATGGCAGCCTTAGAGTCCTTGATAGATGCCCAATAGTCCAATCTAGCTTCCGGAAGTGACGGATAGCCGGCTCGATGAGACTTGTAGCAGCGATCTTAAGTCATTTGGCAGCCTTAGAGTCCTTGATAGCATGCCCAATAGTCCAATCTAGCTTCCGGAAGTGACGGATAGAGCAGGCTCGATGAGACTTGTAGCAGCACCATCTTAAGTCATATGGCAGCCTTAGAGTCCTTGATAGATAGCCCAATAGTCCAATCTAGCTTCCGGGAAGTGGCGGATAGCAGGCTCGATGAGACTTGTAGCAGCGATCTTAAGTCATTTGGCAGCCTTAGAGTCCTTGATAGCTGCCCAATAGTCCAATCTAGCTTCCGGAAGTGACGGATAGCAAGCTCGATGAGATTTGTAGCAGCGATGTTAAGTTATATGGCAGCCTTAGAGTCCTTGATGTATGCCCAATAGTCCAATCTAGCTTCCGGAAGTGACGGATAGCAGGCTCGATGAGACTTGTAGCAGCGATCTTAAGTCATATGGCAGCCTTAGAGTCCTTGATAGCATGCCCAATAGTCCAATCTAGCTTCCGGAAGTGGCGTATAGCCGGCTCGATGAGACTTGTAGCAGCGACCTTAAGTCATTTGGCAGCCTTAGAGTCCTTGATGGCTGCCCAATAGTCCAATCTAGCTTCCGGAAGTGACGGATGGAAGGCTCGATGAGACTTGTAGCAGCGATCTTAAGTCATATGGCAGCCTTAGAGTCCTTGATAGATGCCCAATAGTCCAATCTAGCTTCCGGAAGTGACGGATAGCAGGCTCGATGAGACTTGTAGCAGCGATCTTAAGTCATATGGCAGCCTTAGAGTCCTTGATAGCTGCCCAATAGTCCAATCTAGCTTCCGGAAGTGACGGATAGCCGGCTCGATGAGACTTGTAGCAGCGATCTTAAGTCATATGGCAGCCTTAGAGTCCTTGATAGCTGCCCAATAGTCCAATCTAGCTTCCGGAAGTGACGGATAGACGGCTCGATGAGACTTGTAGCAGCGACCTTAAGTCATTTGGCAGCCTTAGAGTCCTTGATAGCTGCCCAATAGTCCAATCTAGCTTCCGGAAGTGACGGATAGAAGGCTCGATGAGACTTGTAGCAGCGATCTTAAGTCATATGGCAGCCTTAGAGTCCTTGATGGATGCCCAATAGTCCAATCTAGCTTCCGGAAGTGACGGATAGCCGGCTCGATGAGACTTGTAGCAGCGATCTTAAGTCATATGGCAGCCTTAGAGTCCTTGATAGCTGCCCAATAGTCCAATCTAGCTTCCGGAAGTGGCGGATAGAAGGCTCGATGAGACTTGTAGCAGCGATCTTAAGTCATATGGCAGCCTTAGAGTCCTTGATAGTATGCCCAATAGTCCAATCTAGCTTCCGGAAGTGACGGATAGCAGGCTCGATGAGACTTGTAGCAGCGATCTTAAGTCATATGGCAGCCTTAGAGTCCTTGATAGTATGCCCAATAGTCCAATCTAGCTTCCGGAAGTGACGGATAGCCGGCTCGATGAGACTTGTAGCAGCGATCTTAAGTCATATGGCAGCCTTAGAGTCCTTGATAGCTGCCCAATAGTCCAATCTAGCTTCCGGAAGTGACGGATAGCCGGCTCGATGAGACTTGTAGCAGCGATCTTAAGTCATATGGCAGCCTTAGAGTCCTTGATAGATGCCCAATAGTCCAATCTAGCTTCCGGAAGTGACGGATAGAAGGCTCGATGAGACTTGTAGCAGCGATCTTAAGTCATATGGCAGCCTTAGAGTCCTTGATGGATGCCCAATAGTCCAATCTAGCTTCCGGAAGTGACGGATAGCCGGCTCGATGAGACTTGTAGCAGCGATCTTAAGTCATTTGGCAGCCTTAGAGTCCTTGATAGCTGCCCAATAGTCCAATCTAGCTTCCGGAAGTGACGGATAGAAGGCTCGATGAGACTTGTAGCAGCGATCTTAAGTCATATGGCAGCCTTAGAGTCCTTGATAGATGCCCAATAGTCCAATCTAGCTTCCGGAAGTGACGGATAGAAGGCTCGATGAGACTTGTAGCAGCGATCTTAAGTCATATGGCAGCCTTAGAGTCCTTGATAGATGCCCAATAGTCCAATCTAGCTTCCGGAAGTGACGGATAGAAGGCTCGATGAGACTTGTAGCAGCGATCTTAAGTCATATGGCAGCCTTAGAGTCCTTGATAGCTGCCCAATAGTCCAATCTAGCTTCCGGAAGTGACGGATAGCAGGCTCGATGAGACTTGTAGCAGCGATCTTAAGTCATATGGCAGCCTTAGAGTCCTTGATAGTATGCCCAATAGTCCAATCTAGCTTCCGGAAGTGACGTATAGCCGGCTCGATGAGACTTGTAGCAGCGATCTTAAGTCATATGGCAGCCTTAGAGCCCTTGATAGATGCCCAATAGTCCAATCTAGCTTCCGGAAGTGACGGATAGCAGGCTCGATGAGACTTGTAGCAGCGATCTTAAGTCATAATGGCAGCCTTAGAGTCCTTGATAGATGCCCAATAGTCCAATCTAGCTTCCGGAAGTGACGGATAGCAGGCTCGATGAGACTTGTAGCAGCGATCTTAAGTCATATGGCAGCCTTAGAGTCCTTGATAGATGCCCAATAGTCCAATCTAGCTTCCGGAAGTGACGGATAGAAGGCTCGATGAGACTTGTAGCAGCGATCTTAAGTCATTTGGCAGCCTTAGAGTCCTTGATAGCTGCCCAATAGTCCAATCTAGCTTCCGGAAGTGACGGATAGAAGGCTCGATGAGACTTGTAGCAGCGATCTTAAGTCATATGGCAGCCTTAGAGTCCTTGATAGATGCCCAATAGTCCAATCTAGCTTCCGGAAGTGACGGATAGAAGGCTCGATGAGACTTGTAGCAGCGATCTTAAGTCATATGGCAGCCTTAGAGTCCTTGATAGATGCCCAATAGTCCAATCTAGCTTCCGGAAGTGACGGATAGCCGGCTCGATGAGACTTGTAGCAGCGATCTTAAGTCATATGGCAGCCTTAGAGTCCTTGATAGATGCCCAATAGTCCAATCTAGCTTCCGGAAGTGACGGATAGCAGGCTCGATGAGACTTGTAGCAGCGATCTTAAGTCATATGGCAGCCTTAGAGTCCTTGATAGCTGCCCAATAGTCCAATCTAGCTTCCGGAAGTGACGGATAGCCGGCTCGATGAGACTTGTAGCAGCGATCTTAAGTCATATGGCAGCCTTAGAGTCCTTGATAGCTGCCCAATAGTCCAATCTAGCTTCCGGAAGTGACGGATAGAAGGCTCGATGAGACTTGTAGCAGCGATCTTAAGTCATATGGCAGCCTTAGAGTCCTTGATAGATGCCCAATAGTCCAATCTAGCTTCCGGAAGTGACGGATAGCAGGCTCGATGAGACTTGTAGCAGCGATCTTAAGTCATATGGCAGCCTTAGAGTCCTTGATAGCTGCCCAATAGTCCAATCTAGCTTCCGGAAGTGACGGATAGAAGGCTCGATGAGACTTGTAGCAGCGATCTTAAGTCATATGGCAGCCTTAGAGTCCTTGATGTAGCTGCCCAATAGTCCAATCTAGCTTCCGGAAGTGACGGATAGCCGGCTCGATGAGACTTGTAGCAGCGATCTTAAGTCATTTGGCAGCCTTAGAGTCCTTGATAAGCTGCCCAATAGTCCAATCTAGCTTCCGGAAGTGACGGATAGAAGGCTCGATGAGACTTGTAGCAGCGATCTTAATTCATATGGCAGCCTTAGAGTCCTTGATAGCTGCCCAATAGTCCAATCTAGCTTCCGGAAGTGACGGATAGCCGGCTCGATGAGATTTGTAGCAGCGATCTTAAGTCATTTGGCAGCCTTAGAGTCCTTGATAGCTGCCCAATAGTCCAATCTAGCTTCCGGAAGTGACGGATAGAAGGCTCGATGAGACTTGTAGCAGCGATCTTAAGTCATATGGCAGCCTTAGAGTCCTTGATAGCTGCCCAATAGTCCAATCTAGCTTCCGGAAGTGACGGATAGAAGGCTCGATTAAACTTCTAGCACCGATCTTAAGTCATTTGGCAGCCTTAAAAGTCGACGGATAGCCGGCTCGATGAGATTTGTAGCAGCGACCTTAAGTCATTTGGCAGCCTTAGAGTCCTTGATAGCTGCCCAATAGTCCAATCTAGCTTCCGGAAGTGACAGATAGAAGGCTCGATGAGACTTGTAGCAGCGATCTTAATTCATATGGCAGCCTTAGAGTCCTTGATGTATGCCCAATAGTCCAATATAGCTTTCGGAAATGGCGTAGAGCCGGCTCTATGAGACTTGTAGCAGCCATCTTAAGTCATATGGCAGCCTTAGAGTCCTTGATAGATGCCCAATAGTCCAATCTAGCTGCCGGAAAGGATTTAGAGCAGCGATTTTGAGACTTGTAGCAGTCATCTTAAGTCATATGGCAGCCTTAGAGTCCTTGATAGATGCCCAATAGTCCAATCCAGCTTCCGGAAGTGGCGGATAGAAGGCTCGATGAGACTTGTAGCAGCGATCTTAAGTCATTTGGCAGCCTTAGAGCCCTTTATATCTGCCCATCAGTCCAATCTAGCTTCCGGAAGTGACGGATAGAAGGCTCGATGAGACTTGTAGCAGCGATCTTAATTCATATGGCAGCCTTAGAGTCCTTGATAGATGCCCAATAGTCCAATCCAGCTTCCGGAAGTGACGGATAGAAGGCTCGATGAGACTTGTAGCAGCGATCTTAATTCATATGGCAGCCTTTGAGTCCTTGATGTATGCCCAATAGTCCAATATAGCTTCCGGAAGTGACGGATAGCCTGCTCGATGAGATTGTAGCAGCGATCTTAAGTCATTTGGCAGCCTTAGAGTCCTTGATAGCTGCCCAATAGTCCAATCTAGCTTCCGGAAGTGACAGATAGAAGGCTCGATGAGATTTCTAGCAGCGATCTTAAGTTATATGGCAGCCTTAGAGTCCTTGATAGCTGCCCAACAGTCCAATCCAGCTTCCGGAAGTGACGGATAGAAGGCTCGATGAGACTTGTAGCAGCGATCTTAATTCATATGGCAGCCTTAGAGTCCTTGATGTATGCCCAATAGTCCAATATAGCTTCCGGAAGTGACGGATAGCCTGCTCGATGAGATTTGTAGCAGCGACCTTAAGTCATTTGGCAGCCTTAGAGTCCTTGATAGATGCCCAATAGTCCAATCTAGCTTCCGGAAGTGACGGATAGAAGGCTCGATGAGACTTGTAGCAGCGATCTTAATTCATATGGCAGCCTTAGAGTCCTTGATAGCTGCCCAATACATCTAGCTTCCCGGAGAGCATAGAAGGCTCGATGAGACTTGTAGCAGCGATCTTAATTCATATGGCAGCCTTAGAGTCCTTGATGTATGCCCAATAGTCCAATATAGCTTCCGGAAGTGACGGATAGCCTGCTCGATGAGATTGTAGCAGCGATCTTAAGTCATTTGGCAGCCTTAGAGTCCTTGATAGATGCCCAATAGTCCAATCCAGCTTCCGGAAGTGACGGATAGAAGGCTCGATGAGACTTGTAGCAGCGATCTTAAGTCATATGGCAGCCTTAGAGTCCTTGATAGATGCCCAATAGTCCAATCTAGCTGCCGGAAGTGACGGATAGAAGGCTCGATGAGACTTGTAGCAGCGATCTTAAGTCATATGGCAGCCTTAGAGTCCTTGATAGATGCCCAATAGTCCAATCTAGCTTCCGGAAGTGACGGATAGAAGGCTCGATGAGACTTGTAGCAGCGATCTTAAGTCATTTGGCAGCCTTAGAGCCCTTGATAGCTGCCCAATAGTCCAATCTAGCTTCCGGAAGTGACGGATAGAAGGCTCGATGAGACTTGTAGCAGCGATCTTAAGTCATATGGCAGCCTTAGAGTCCTTGATAGATGCCCAATAGTCCAATCCAGCTTCCGGAAGTGACGGATAGAAGGCTCGATGAGACTTGTAGCAGCGATCTTAATTCATATGGCAGCCTTAGAGTCCTTGATGGATGCCCAATAGTCCAATCTAGCTTCCGGAAGTGACGGATAGCCGGCTCGATGAGACTTGTAGCAGCGATCTTAAGTCATATGGCAGCCTTAGAGTCCTTGATAGCTGCCCAATAGTCCAATCTAGCTTCCGGAAGTGACGGATAGAAGGCTCGATGAGATTTGTAGCAGCGATCTTAAGTTATATGGCAGCCTTAGAGTCCTTGATAGCTGCCCAATAGTCCAATCTAGCTTCCGGAAGTGACGGATAGCCGGCTCGATGAGACTTGTAGCAGCGATCTTAAGTCATATGGCAGCCTTAGAGTCCTTGATAGATGCCCAATAGTCCAATCTAGCTTCCGGAAATGACGGATAGAAGGCTCGATGAGACTTGTAGCAGCGATCTTAAGTCATATGGCAGCCTTAGAGTCCTTGATAGATGCCCAATAGTCCAATCCAGCTTCCGGAAGTGACGGATAGAAGGCTCGATGAGACTTGTAGCAGCGATCTTAAGTCATATGGCAGCCTTAGAGTCCTTGATAGATGCCCAATAGTCCAATCTAGCTTCCGGAAGTGACGGATAGAAGGCTCGATGAGACTTGTAGCAGCGATCTTAAGTCATATGGCAGCCTTAGAGTCCTTGATAGTATGCCCAATAGTCCAATCTAGCTTCCGGAAGTGACGGATAGCCGGCTCGATGAGATTTGTAGCAGCGACCTTAAGTCATTTGGCAGCCTTAGAGTCCTTGATAGCTGCCCAATAGTCCAATCTAGCTTCCGGAAGTGACGGATAGAAGGCTCGATGAGACTTGTAGCAGCGATCTTAAGTCATATGGCAGCCTTAGAGTCCTTGATAGATGCCCAATAGTCCAATCTAGCTTCCGGAAGTGACGGATAGAAGGCTCGATGAGACTTGTAGCAGCGATCTTAAGTCATTTGGCAGCCTTAGAGTCCTTGATAGATGCCCAATAGTCCAATCTAGCTTCCGGAAGTGACGGATAGCCTGCTCGATGAGACTTGTAGCAGCGATCTTATGTAGCAGCGACCTTAAGTCATATGGCAGCCTTAGAGTCCTTGATAGATGCCCAATAGTCCAATCCAGCTTCCGGAAGTGACGGATAGAAGGCTCGATGAGACTTGTAGCAGCGATCTTAAGTCATATGGCAGCCTTAGAGTCCTTGATAGATGCCCAATAGTCCAATCTAGCTTCCGGAAGTGACGGATAGCCGGCTCGATGAGACTTGTAGCAGCGATCTTAAGTCATTTGGCAGCCTTAGAGTCCTTGATAGCTGCCCAATAGTCCAATCTAGCTTCCGGAAGTGACGGATAGCCGGCTCGATGAGACTTGTAGCAGCGATCTTAAGTCATATGGCAGCCTTAGAGTCCTTGATAGATGCCCAATAGTCCAATCTAGCTTCCGGAAGTGACGGATAGAAGGCTCGATGAGACTTGTAGCAGCGATCTTAAGTCATTTGGCAGCCTTAGAGTCCTTGATAGATGCCCAATAGTCCAATCTAGCTTCCGGAAGTGACGGATAGAAGGCTCGATGAGACTTGTAGCAGCGATCTTAAGTCATATGGCAGCCTTAGAGTCCTTGATAGATGCCCAATAGTCCAATCTAGCTTCCGGAAGTGACGGATAGCCGGCTCGATGAGACTTGTAGCAGCGATCTTAAGTCATTTGGCAGCCTTAGAGTCCTTGATAGATGCCCAATAGTCCAATCTAGCTTCCGGAAGTGACGGATAGAAGGCCCGATTTGAGACTTGTAGCAGCGATCTTAAGTCATATGGCAGCCTTAGAGTCCTTGATAGATGCCCAATAGTCCAATCTAGCTTCCGGAAGTGACGGATAGCCGGCTCGATGAGACTTGTAGCAGCGATCTTAAGTCATTTGGCAGCCTTAGAGTCCTTGATAGATGCCCAATAGTCCAATCTAGCTTCCGGAAGTGACGGATAGACGGCTCGATGAGACTTGTAGCAGCGATCTTAAGTCATATGGCAGCCTTAGAGTCCTTGATAGCTGCCCAATAGTCCAATCTAGCTTCCGGAAGTGACGGATAGCCGGCTCGATGAGATTTGTAGCAGCGACCTTAAGTCATATGGCAGCCTTAGAGTCCTTGATAGCTGCCCAATAGTCCAATCTAGCTTCCGGAAGTGACGGATAGAAGGCTCGATGAGACTTGTAGCAGCGATCTTAAGTCATATGGCAGCCTTAGAGTCCTTGATAGATGCCCAATAGTCCAATCTAGCTTCCGGAAGTGACGGATAGCCGGCTCGATGAGACTTGTAGCAGCGATCTTAAGTCATTTGGCAGCCTTAGAGTCCTTGATAGCTGCCCAATAGTCCAATCTAGCTTCCGGAAGTGACGGATAGAAGGCTCGATGAGACTTGTAGCAGCGATCTTAAGTCATATGGCAGCCTTAGAGTCCTTGATAGATGCCCAATAGTCCAATCTAGCTTCCGGAAGTGACGGATAGAAGGCTCGATGAGACTTGTAGCAGCGATCTTAAGTCATATGGCAGCCTTAGAGTCCTTGAAGGATGACCAATAGTCCAATCTAGCTTCCGGAAGTGACGGATAGCCGGCTCGATGAGACTTCTAGCAGCGATCTTAAGTTATATGGCAGCCTTAGAGTCCTTGATAGATGCCCAATAGTCCAATCTAGCTTCCGGAAGTGACGGATAGAAGGCTCGATGAGACTTGTAGCAGCGATCTTAAGTCATATGGCAGCCTTAGAGTCCTTGATAGATGCCCAATAGTCCAATCTAGCTTCCGGAAGTGGCGGATAACCGGCTCGATGAGACTTGTAGCAGCGATCTTAAGTCATTTGGCAGCCTTAGAGTCCTTGATAGCTGCCCAATAGTCCAATCTAGCTTCCGGAAGTGACGGATAGAAGGCTCGATGAGACTTGTAGCAGCGATCTTAAATTATATGGCAGCCTTAGAGATCTTGATAGATGCCCAATAGTCCAATCTAGCTTCCGGAAGTGGCGGATAACCGGCTCGATGAGACTTGTAGCAGCGATCTTTAGTCATTTGGCAGCCTTAGAGCTCTTGATAGCTGCCCAACAGTCCAATCTATCTTCCGGAAGTGACGGATAGAAGGCTCGATGAGACTTGTAGCAGCGATCTTAATTCATATGGCAGCCTTAGCGTCCTTGATGTATGCCCAATAGTCCAATCTAGCTTCCCGAAATGGCGGATAGCCGGGCTTGATGAGACTTGTAGCAGCCATCTTAGGTCATATGGCAGCCTTGGGGTTCTTAAAAGCTGCCCAATAGTCCAATCTAGCTTCCGGAAGTGACGGATAGAAGGCTCGATGAGACTTGTAGCAGCGATCTTAAGTCATTTGGCAGCCTTAGAGTCCTTGATAGATGCCCAATAGTCCAATCCTGCTTCCGGAAGTGACGGATAGCTGGCTCGATGAGATTTGTAGCAGCGACCTTAAGTCATTTGGCAGCCTTAGAGCCCTTGATAGCTGCCCAACAGTCCAAACTAGCTTTCGGAAGTGACGGATAGAAGGCTCGATGAGACTTGTAGCAGCGATCTTAAGTCATATGGCAGCCTTAGAGTCCTTGATGTATGCCCAATAGTCCAATCAAGCTTCCCGAAATGGCGCGGATCCGGCTCGATGAGACTTGTAGCAGTCATCTTATGTCATATGGTAGCCTTAGGGACCTTGAAGGATGACCAATAGTCCAATCCAGCTTCCGGAAGTGACGGATAGCCGGCTCGGTGAAACTTGTAACAGTGATCTTAAGTCATTTGGTAGCCTTAGAGTCCTTGATAGCTGCCCAATAGTCCAATCTAGCTTCCGGAAGTGGCGGATAGAAGGCTCGATTAGACTTCTAGCAGCGATCTAAAGTCATATGGCAGCCTTAGAGTCCTTGATAGCTGCCCAACAGTCCAATCTAGCTTCCGGAAGCGACGCATAGAAGGCTCGATGAGACTTGTAGAAGCGATCTTAATTCATATGGCAGCCTTAGAGTCCTTGATGTATGCCCAATAGTCAAATATAGCTTTCGGAAATGGCGGATAGAAGGCTCGATTAGACTTCTAGCAGCGATCTTAAGTCATATGGCAGCCTTAAAGCTCTTGATAGCTGCCCAACAGTCCAATCTATCTTCCGGAAGTGACGGATAGCCGGCTCGATGAGACTTGTAGCAGCGACCTTAAGTCATTTGGCAGCCTTAGGGTCCTTGATAGCTGCCCAATAGTCCAATCTAGCTTCCGGAAGTGACGGATAGAAGGCTCGATGAGACTTGTAGCTGCGATCTTAATTCATATGGCAGCCTTAGAATCCTTGATGTATGCCCAATAGTCCAATAAAGCTTTCGGAAATGGCGTAGAGCCGGCTCGATGAGACTTGTAACAGCCATCTTTAGTCATATGGCAGCCTTAGAGTCCTTGATAGATGCCCAATAGTCCAATCCAGCTTCCGGAAGTGACGGATAGCCGGCTCGGTGAAACTTGTAACAGTGATCTTAAGTCATTTGGTAGCCTTAGAGTCCTTGATAGCTGCCCAATAGTCCAATCTAGCTTCCGGAAGTGGCGGATAGAAGGCTCGATTAGACTTCTAGCAGCGATCTTAAGTCATATGGCAGCCTTAGAGTCCTTCATAGCTGCCCAATAATCCAATCTAGCTTCCGGAAGTGACGGATAGAAGGCTCGATAAGACTTGTAGCAGCGACCTTAAGTCACTTGGCAGCCTTAGAGTCCTTGATAGCTGCCCAATAGTCTAATCTAGCTTCCGGAAGTGACGGATAGAAGGCTCGATAAGACTTCTAGCAGCGATCTTAAGTCATATGGCAGCCTTGGAGTCCTTGATAGATGCCCAATAGTCCAATCAAGCTTCCGGAAGTGACGGATAACCGGCTCGATGAGACTTGTAGCAGCTATCTTAAGTCATTTGGCAGCCTTAGAGCTCTTGATAGCTGCCCAACAGTCCAATCTATCTTCCGGAAGTGACCGATAGCCGGCTCGATGAGATTTGTAGCAGCGATCTTAAGTCATTTGGTAGCCTTAGAGTCCTTAATAGCTGCCCAATAGTCTAATCTAGCTTCCGGAAGTGACGGATAGAAGGCTCGATGAGACTTGTAGCAGCGATCTTAAGTCATATGGCAGCCTTAGAGTCCTTGATAGATGCCCAATAGTCCAATCTAGCTTCCGGAAGTGGCGGATAGCCGGCTCGATGAGACTTGTAGCAGCGATCTTAAGTCATTTGGCAGCCTTAGAGCCCTTGATAGCTGCCCAACAGTCCAATCTATCTTCCGGAAGTGACCGATAGCCGGCTCGATGAGATTTGTAGCAGCGATCTTAAGTCATTTGGCAGCCTTAGAGTCCTTGATAGCTGCCCAATAGTCCAATCTAGCTTCCGGAAGTGACGGATAGAAGGCTCGATGAGACTTCTAGCAGCGATCTTAAGTCATATGGCAGCCTTAGAGTCCTTGATAGATGCCCAATAGTCCAATCTAGCTTCCGGAAGTGGCGGATAGAAGGCTCGATTAGACTTCTAGCAGCGATCTAAAGTCATATGGCAGCCTTAGAGTCCTTGATAGCTGCCCAATAGTCCAATCTAGCTTCCGGAAGTGACAGATAGAAGGCTCGATGAGACTTGTAGTAGCGATCTTAATTCATATGGCAGCCTTAGAGTCCTTGATGTATGCCCAATAGTCCAATAAAGCTTTCGGAAATGGCGTAGAGCCGGCTCGATGAGACTTGTAACAGCCATCTTTAGTCATATGGCAGCCTTAGAGTCCTTGATAGATGCCCAATAGTCCAAGCCAGCTTCCGGAAGTGACGGATAGCCGGCTCGATGAGACTTGTAGCAGCGATCTTAAGTCATTTGGTAGCCTTAGAGTCCTTGATAGCTGCCCAATAGTCCAATCTAGCTTCCGGAAGTGACGGATAGAAGGCTCGATGAGACTTGTAGCAGCGATCTTAAGTCATATGGCAGCCTTAGAGTCCTTGATAGCTGCCCAATAATCCAATCTAGCTTCCGGAAGTGACGGATAGAAGGCGCGATAAGACTTTTAGCAGCGACCTTAAGTCATTTGGCAGCCTTAGAGTCCTTGATAGCTGCCCAATAGTCTAATCTAGCTTCCGGAAGTGACGGATAGAAGGCTCGATAAGACTTCTAGCAGCGATCTTAAGTCATATGGCAGCCTTAGAGTCCTTGATAGATGCCCAATAGTCCAATCAAGCTTCCGGAAGTGACGGATAACCGGCTCGATGAGACTTGTAGCAGCGATCTTAAGTCATTTGGCAGCCTTAGAGCTCTTGATAGCTGCCCAATAGTCCAATCTAGTTTCCGGAAGTGACCGATAGCCGGCTCGATGAGATTTGTAGCAGCGATCTTAAGTCATTTGGTAGCCTTAGAGTCCTTGATAGCTGCCCAATAGTCTAATCTAGCTTCCGGAAGTGACGGATAGAAGGCTCGATGAGACTTGTAGCAGCGATCTTAAGTCATATGGCAGCCTTAGAGTCATTGATAGCTGCCCAATAGTCCAATCTAGCTTCCGGAAGTGGCGGATAACCGGCTCGATGAGACTTGTAGCAGCGATCTTAAGTCATTTGGCAGCCTTAGAGCCCTTGATAGCTGCCCAATAGTCCAATCTAGCTTCCGGAAGTGACGGATAGCCGGCTCGATGAGACTTGTAGCAGCGACCTTAAGTCATTTGGCAGCCTTAGAGTCCTTGATAGCTGCCCAATAGTCTAATCTAGCTTCCGGAAGTAACGGATAGAAGGCTCGATTAGACTTGTAGCAGCGATCTTAAGTCATATGGTAGCCTTAGAGATCTTGATAGATGCCCATTAGTCCAATCTAGCTTCCGGAAGTGGCGGATAACCGGCTCGATGAGACTTGTAGCAGCGATCTTAAGTCATTTGGCAGCCTTAGAGTCCTTGATAGCTGCCCAACAGTCCAATCTAGCTTCCGGAAGTGACGGATAGCCGGCTCGATGAGACTTGTAGCAGCGACCTTAAGTCATTTGGCAGCCTTAGAGTCCTTGATAGCTGCCCAACAGTCCAATCTAGCTTCCGGAAGTGACGGATAGAAGGCTCGATGAGACTTGTAGCAGCGATCTTAATTCATATGGCAGCCTTAGAGTCCTTGATGTATGCCCAATAGTCCAATCTAGCTTCCGGAAGTGACGGATAGCCGGCTCGATGAGACTTGTAGCAGTGATCTTAAGTCATTTGGCAGCCTTAGAGTCCTTGATAGCTGCCCAATAGTCCAATCTAGCTTCCGGAAGTGGCGGATAGAAGGCTCGATGAGACTTCTAGCAGCGATCTTAAGTCATATGGCAGCCTTAGAGTCCTTGATAGCTGCCCAATAGTCCAATCTAGCTTCCGGAAGTGACGGATAGAAGGCTCGATGAGACTTGTAGCAGCGATCTTAAGTCATATGGCAGCCTTAGAGTCCTTGATGGCTGCCCAATAGTCCAATCTAGCTTCCGGAAGTGACGGATAGAAGGCTCGATGAGACTTGTAGCAGCGATCTTAAGTCATATGGCAGCCTTAGAGTCCTTGATAGCTGCCCAATAGTCCAATCTAGCTTCCGGAAGTGACGGATAGCCGGCTCGATGAGACTTGTAGCAGCGATCTTAAGTCATATGGCAGCCTTAGAGTCCTTGATAGATGCCCAATAGTCCAATCTAGCTTCCGGAAGTGACGGATAGCCGGCTCGATGAGACTTGTAGCAGCGATCTTAAGTCATTTGGCAGCCTTAGAGTCCTTGATAGCTGCCCAATAGTCCAATCTAGCTTCCGGAAGTGACGGATAGCCGGCTCGATGAGACTTGTAGCAGCGATCTTAAGTCATATGGCAGCCTTAGAGTCCTTGATAGCTGCCCAATAGTCCAATCTAGCTTCCGGAAGTGACGGATAGAAGGCTCGATGAGACTTGTAGCAGCGATCTTAAGTCATATGGCAGCCTTAGAGTCCTTGATAGATGCCCAATAGTCCAATCTAGCTTCCGGAAGTGGCGGATAGAAGGCTCGATTAGACTTCTAGCAGCGATCTTAAGTCATATGGCAGCCTTAGAGCCCTTGATAGCTGCCCAACAGTCCAATCTATCTTCCGGAAGTGACGGATAGCCGGCTCGATGAGACTTGTAGCAGCGACCTTAAGTCATTTGGCAGCCTTAGAGTCCTTGATAGCTGCCCAATAGTCCAATCTAGCTTCCGGAAGTGACGGATAGCCGGCTCGATGAGATTTGTAGCAGCGACCTTAAGTCATTTGGCAGCCTTAGAGTCCTTGATAGCTGCCCAATAGTCCAATCTAGCTTCCGGAAGTGACGGATAGCCGGCTCGATGAGATTTGTAGCAGCGATCTTAAGTCATATGGCAGCCTTAGAGTCCTTGATAGATGCCCAATAGTCCAATCAAGCTTCCGGAAGTGGCGGATCCGGCTCGATGAGACTTGTAGCAGCCATCTTAAGTCATATGGCAGCCTTAGAGTCCTTGATAGATGCCCAATAGTCCAATCCAGCTTCCGGAAGTGACGGATAGCCGGCTCGGTGAAACTTGTAACAGTGATCTTAAGTCATTTGGTAGCCTTAGAGTCCTTGATAGCTGCCCAATAGTCCAATCTAGCTTCCGGAAGTGACGGATAGAAGGCTCGATTAGACTTGTAGCAGCGATCTTAAGTCATATGGCAGCCTTAGAGTCCTTGATAGATGCCCAATAGTCCAATCTAGCTTCCGGAAGTGACGGATAGCAGGCTCGATGAGACTTGTAGCAGCGATCTTAAGTCATTTGGCAGCCTTAGAGCCCTTGATAGCTGCCCAATAGTCCAATCTAGCTTCCGGAAGTGACGGATAGCCGGCTCGATGAGACTTGTAGCAGCGACCTTAAGTCATTTGGCAGCCTTAGAGTCCTTGATAGCTGCCCAATAGTCCAATCTAGCTTCCGGAAGTGACGGATAGAAGGCTCGATGAGACTTGTAGCAGCGATCTTAAGTCATATGGCAGCCTTAGAGTCCTTGATAGCTGCCCAATAGTCCAATCTAGCTTCCGGAAGTGACGGATAGCCGGCTCGATGAGACTTGTAGCAGCGATCTTAAGTCATTTGGCAGCCTTAGAGTCCTTGATAGCTGCCCAATAGTCCAATCTAGCTTCCGGAAGTGACGGATAGCCGGCTCGATGAGACTTGTAGCAGCGATCTTAAGTCATATGGCAGCCTTAGAGTCCTTGATAGCTGCCCAATAGTCCAATCTAGCTTCCGGAAGTGACGGATAGAAGGCTCGATGAGACTTGTAGCAGCGATCTTAAGTCATATGGCAGCCTTAGAGTCCTTGATAGCTGCCCAATAGTCCAATCTAGCTTCCGGAAGTGACGGATAGAAGGCTCGATGAGACTTGTAGCAGCGATCTTAAGTCATATGGCAGCCTTAGAGTCCTTGATAGCTGCCCAATAGTCCAATCTAGCTTCCGGAAGTGACGGATAGAAGGCTCGATGAGACTTGTAGCAGCGATCTTAAGTCATTTGGCAGCCTTAGAGTCCTTGATAGCTGCCCAATAGTCCAATCTAGCTTCCGGAAGTGACGGATAGCAGGCTCGATGAGACTTGTAGCAGCGATCTTAAGTCATTTGGCAGCCTTAGAGTCCTTGATAGCTGCCCAATAGTCCAATCTAGCTTCCGGAAGTGACGGATAGAAGGCTCGATGAGACTTGTAGCAGCGATCTTAAGTCATATGGCAGCCTTAGAGTCCTTGATGGATGCCCAACAGTCCAATCTAGCTTCCGGAAGTGACGGATAGACCGGCTCGATGAGACTTGTAGCAGTGATCTTAAGTCATATGGCAGCCTTAGAGTCCTTGATAGATGCCCAATAGTCCAATCTAGCTTCCGGAAGTGACGGATAGAAGGCTCGATTAGACTTGTAGCAGCGATCTTAAGTCATATGGCAGCCTTAGAGTCCTTGATAAGCTGCCCAATAGTCCAATCTAGCTTCCGGAAGTGACGGATAGAAGGCTCGATGAGACTTGTAGCAGCGATCTTAAGTCATATGGCAGCCTTAGAGTCCTTGATAGCTGCCCAATAGTCCAATCTAGCTTCCGGAAGTGACGGATAGCCGGCTCGATGAGACTTGTAGCAGCGATCTTAAGTCATTTGGCAGCCTTAGAGTCCTTGATAGCTGCCCAATAGTCCAATCTAGCTTCCGGAAGTGGCGGATAGAAGGCTCGATTAGACTTGTAGCAGCGATCTTAAGTCATATGGCAGCCTTAGAGCTCTTGATAGCTGCCCAATAGTCCAATCTATCTTCCGGAAGTGACGGATAGCCGGCTCGATGAGGCTTGTAGCAGCGACCTTAAGTCATTTGGCAGCCTTAGGGTCCTTGATAGCTGCCCAATAGTCCAATCTAGCTTCCGGAAGTGACGGATAGAAGGCTCGATGAGACTTGTAGCAGCGATCTTAATTCATATGGCAGCCTTAGAGTCCTTGATGTATGCCCAATAGTCCAATAAAGCTTCCCGAAATGGCGCGGATCCGGCTCGATGAGACTTGTAGCAGTCATCTTAAGTCATATGGCAGCCTTAGGGACCTTGAAGGATGACCAATAGTCCAATCCAGCTTCCGGAAGTGACGGATAGCCGGCTCGGTGAAACTTGTAACAGTGATCTTAAGTCATTTGGTAGCCTTAGAGTCCTTGATAGCTGCCCAATAGTCCAACCTAGCTTCCGGAAGTGGCGGATAGAAGGCTCGATTAGACTTCTAGCAGCGATCTAAAGTCATATGGCAGCCTTAGAGTCCTTGATAGCTGCCCAACAGTCCAATCTAGCTTCCGGAAGCGACGCATAGAAGGCTCGATGAGACTTGTAGAAGCGATCTTAATTCATATGGCAGCCTTAGAGTCCTTGATGTATGCCCAATAGTCAAATATAGCTTTCGGAAATGGCGGATAGAAGGCTCGATTAGACTTCTAGCAGCGATCTTAAGTCATATGGCAGCCTTAAAGCTCTTGATAGCTGCCCAACAGTCCAATCTATCTTCCGGAAGTGACGGATAGCCGGCTCGATGAGACTTGTAGCAGCGACCTTAAGTCATTTGGCAGCCTTAGGGTCCTTGATAGCTGCCCAATAGTCCAATCTAGCTTCCGGAAGTGACGGATAGAAGGCTCGATGAGACTTGTAGCTGCGATCTTAATTCATATGGCAGCCTTAGAATCCTTGATGTATGCCCAATAGTCCAATAAAGCTTCCCGAAATGGCGCGGATCCGGCTCGATGAGACTTGTAGCAGTCATCTTAAGTCATATGGCAGCCTTAGGGACCTTGAAGGATGACCAATAGTCCAATCCAGCTTCCGGAAGTGACGGATAGCCGGCTCGGTGAAACTTGTAACAGTGATCTTAAGTCATTTGGTAGCCTTAGAGTCCTTGATAGCTGCCCAATAGTCCAATCTAGCTTCCGGAAGTGGCGGATAGAAGGCTCGATTAGACTTCTAGCAGCGATCTTAAGTCATATGGCAGCCTTAGAGTCCTTGATAGCTGCCCAATAATCCAATCTAGCTTCCGGAAGTGACGGATAGAAGGCTCGATAAGAATTGTAGCAGCGACCTTAAGTCACTTGGCAGCCTTAGAGTCCTTGATAGCTGCCCAATAGTCTAATCTAGCTTCCGGAAGTGACGGATAGAAGGCTCGATAAGACTTCTAGCAGCGATCTTAAGTCATATGGCAGCCTTGGAGTCCTTGATAGATGCCCAATAGTCCAATCAAGCTTCCGGAAGTGACGGATAACCGGCTCGATGAGACTTGTAGCAGCTATCTTAAGTCATTTGGCAGCCTTAGAGCCCTTTATAGCTGCCCAACAGTCCAATCTAGCTTCCGAAAGTGACGGATAGCCGGCTCGATGAGATTTGTAGCAGCGACCTTAAGTCATTTGGCAGCCTTAGATTCCTTGATAGCTGCCTAATAGTCTAATCTAGCTTCCGGAAGTGACGGATAAAAGGCTCGATGAGACTTCTAGCAGCGATCTTAAGTCATATGGCAGGCTTAGAGTCCTTGATAGATGCCCAATAGTCCAATCTAGCTTCCGGAAGTGACGGATAGAAGGCTCGATAAGACTTTTAGCAGCGATCTTATGTCAAATGGCAGCCTTAGAGACCTTGATAGATGCCCAATAGTCCAATCTAGCTTCCGGAAGTGACTGATCGAAGGCTCGAAGAGACTTGTAGCAGCCATCTTAAGTCATATGGCAGCCTAAGGGTCCTTGAAGCATGCCCAATAGTCCAATCTAGCTTCCGTAAGTGACGGATAGCCGGCTCGATGAGTTTTGTAGCAGCGACCTTAAGTCATTTGGCAGCCTGAGATTCCTTGATAGCTGCCCAATAGTCCAATCTAGCTTCCGGAAGTGACGGATAGAAGGCTCGATGAGACTTGTAGCAGCGATCTTAAGTCATATGGCAGCCTTAGAGTCCTTGATAGATGCCCAATAGTCCAATCTAGCTTCCGGAAGTGACGGATAGAAGGCTCGATGAGACTTGTAGCAGTCGATCTTAAGTCATATGGCAGCCTTAGAGGTCCTTGATAGCATGCCCAATAGTCCAATCTAGCTTCCGTAAGTGACGGATAGCCGGCTCGATGAGATTTTGTAGCAGCGACCTTAAGTCATTTGGCAGCCTGAGAGTCCTTGATAGCTGCCCAATAGTCCAATCTAGCTTCCGGAAGTGACGGATAGAAGGCTCGATGAGACTTGTAGCAGCGATCTTAAGTCATATGGCAGCCTTAGAGTCCTTGATAGATGCCCAATAGTCCAATCTAGCTTCCGGAAGTGACGGATAGAAGGCTCGATGAGACTTGTAGCAGCCATCTTAAGTCATATGGCAGCCTTAGGGTCCTTGAAAGCATGCCCAATAGTCCAATCTAGCTTCCGGAAGTGACGGATAGCCGGCTCGATGAGACTTGTAGCAGCGATCTTAAGTCATTTGGCAGCCTTAGAGTCCTTGATAGATGCCCAATAGTCCAATCTAGCTTCCGGAAGTGACGGATAGAAGGCTCGATGAGACTTGTAGCAGCGACCTTAAGTCATTTGGCAGCCTTAGAGCCCTTGATAGCTGCCCAATTGTCCAATCTAGCTTCCGGAAGTGACGGATAGTCCTTGATAGCTGCCCAATAGTCCAATCTAGCTTCCGGAAGTGACGGATAGAAGGCTCGATGAGACTTGTAGCAGCGATCTTAAGTCATTTGGCAGCCTTAGATTCCTTGATAGCATGCCCAATAGTCCAATCCAGCTTCCGGAAGTGACGGATAGCCGGCTCGGCGAGACTTGTAGCAGTGATCTTAAGTCATTTGGCAGCCTTAGAGCCATTGATAGCTGCCCAACAGTCCAATCTAGCTTCCGGAAGTGACGGATAGCCGGCTCGATGAGACTTGTAGCAGCGATCTTAAGTCATTTGGCAGCCTTAGAGTCCTTGATAGATGCCCAACAGTCCAATCTAGCTTCCGGAAGTGACGGATAGCCGGCTCGATGAGATTTGTAGCAGCGACCTTAAGTCATTTGGTAGCCTTAGAGTTCTTGATAGCTGCCCAATAGTCCAATCTAGCTTGCGGAAGTGACGGATCGAAAGCTCGATGAGACTTGTAGCAGCGACCTTAAGTCATATGGCAGCCTTAGAGTCCTTGATGTATGCCCAATAGTCCAATCTAGCTTCCCGAAATGGCGTAGAGCCGGCTCGATGAGACTTGTAGCAGCCATCTTAAGTCATATGGCTCGATGAGACTTGTAGCAGCGATCTTAAGTCATTTGGCAGCCTTAGAGTCCTTGATAGCTGCCCAATAGTCCAATCTAGCTTCCGGAAGTGACGGATAGCCGGCTCGATGAGACTTGTAGCAGCGACCTTAAGTCATTTGGCAGCCTTAGAGTCCTTGATAGCTGCCCAATAGTCCAATCTAGCTTCCGGAAGTGACGGATAGAAGGCTCGATGAGACTTGTAGCAGCGATCTTAAGTCATATGGCAGCCTTAGAGTCCTTGATGTATGCCCAATAGTCCAATCTAGCTTCCCGAAATGACGGATAGAAGGCTCGATGAGACTTGTAGCAGCGATCTTAAGTCATTTGGCAGCCTTAGAGTCCTTGATAGCTGCCCAATAGTCCAATCTAGCTTCCGGAAGTGACGGATAGCCGGCTCGATGAGATTTGTAGCAGCGACCTTAAGTCATTTGGCAGCCTTAGATTCCTTGATAGCTGCCCAATAGTCCAATCTAGCTTCCGGAAGTGACGGATAGAAGGCTCGATGAGACTTGTAGCAGCGATCTTAAGTCATATGGCAGCCTTAGAGTCCTTGATAGATGCCCAATAGTCCAATCTAGCTTCCGGAAGTGACGGATAGAAGGCTCGATGAGACTTTTAGCAGCGATCTTAAGTCATATGGCAGCCTTAGAGTCCTTGATAGATGCCCAATAGTCCAATCTAGCTTCCGGAAGTGACGGATAGAAGGCTCGATGAGACTTGTAGCAGCGACCTTAAGTCATATGGCAGCCTTAGGGTCCTTGATAGCTGCCCAATAGTCCAATCTAGCTTCCGGAAGTGACGGATAGCCGGCTCGATGAGATTTGTAGCAGCGACCTTAAGTCATTTGGCAGCCTTAGAGTCCTTGATAGCTGCCCAATAGTCCAATCTAGCTTCCGGAAGTGACGGATAGAAGGCTCGATGAGACTTGTAGCAGCGATCTTAAGTCATATGGCAGCCTTAGAGTCCTTGATAGATGCCCAATAGTCCAATCTAGCTTCCGGAAGTGACGGATAGAAGGCTCGATGAGACTTGTAGCAGCCATCTTAAGTCATATGGCAGCCTAAGGGTCCTTGAAGCATGCCCAATAGTCCAATCTAGCTTCCGTAAGTGACGGATAGCCGGCTCGATGAGTTTTGTAGCAGCGACCTTAAGTCATTTGGCAGCCTGAGATTCCTTGATAGCTGCCCAATAGTCCAATCTAGCTTCCGGAAGTGACGGATAGAAGGCTCGATGAGACTTGTATCAGCGATCTTAAGTCATATGGCAGCCTTAGAGTCCTTGATGTATGCCCAATAGTCCAATCTAGCTTCCCGAAATGGCGTAGAGCGGGCTTGATGAGACTTGTAGCAGCCATCTTAGTTCATATGGCAGCCTTGGGGTTCTTAAAGGCTGCCCAATAGTCCAATCTAGCTTCCGGAAGTGACGGATAGAAGGCTCGATGAGACTTGTAGCAGCGATCTTAAGTCATTTGGCAGCCTTAGAGTCCTTGATAGATGCCCAATAGTCCAATCCTGCTTCCGGAAGTGACGGATAGCTGGCTCGATGAGATTTGTAGCAGCGACCTTAAGTCATTTGGCAGCCTTAGAGCCCTTGATAGCTGCCCAACAGTCCAAACTAGCTTCCGGAAGTGACGGATAGCCGGCTCGATGAGATTTGTAGCAGCGACCTTAAGTCATATGGCAGCCTTAGAGTCCTTGATAGCTGCCCAATAGTCCAACCTAGCTTTCGGAAGTGACGGATAGAAGGCTCGATGAGACTTGTAGCAGCGATCTTAAGTCATATGGCAGCCTTAGAGTCCTTGATGTATGCCCAATAGTCCAATCTAGCTTCCCGAAATGGCGGATAGCCGGCTCGATGAGACTTGTAGCAGCGATCTTAAGTCATATGGCAGATTTAGGCACCTTGAAGGATGCCCAATAGTCCAATCTAGCATCCGGAAGTGACGGATAGCCGGCTCGATGAGATTTGTAGCAGCGACCTTAAGTCATTTGGCAGCCTTAGAGCCCTTGATAGCTGCCCAACAGTCCAAACTAGCTTCCGGAAGTGACGGATAGCCGGCTCGATGAGATTTGTAGCAGCGACCTTAAGTTATTTGGTAGCCTTAGAGTTCTTGATAGCTGCCCAACAGTCCAATCTAGCTTCCGGAAGTGACGGATAGCCGGCTCGATGAGATTTGTAGCAGCGACCTTAAGTCATATGGCAGCCTTAGAGTCCTTGATGTATGCCCAATAGTCCAATCTAGCTTCCCGAAATGGCGTCGAGCCGGCTCGATGAGACTTGTAGCAGACATCTTAAGTCATATGGCAGCCTAAGGGTCCTTGAAGGATGCCCAATAGTCCAATCTAGCTTCCGAAAGTGACGGATAGCCGGCTCGATGAGATTTGTAGCAGCGACCTTAAGTCATTTGGCAGCCTGAGATTCCTTGATAGCTGCCCAATAGTCCAATCTAGCTTCCGGAAGTGACGGATAGAAGGCTCGATGAGACTTGTAGCAGCGATCTTAAGTCATTTGGCAGCCTTAGAGTCCTTGATAGATGCCCAATAGTCCAATCCTGCTTCCGGAAGTGACGGATAGCCGGCTCGATGAGATTTGTAGCAGCGACCTTAAGTCATTTGGCAGCCTGAGATTCCTTGATAGCTGCCCAATAGTCCAATCTAGCTTCCGGAAGTGACGGATAGAAGGCTCGATGAGACTTGTAGCAGCGATCTTAAGTCATATGGCAGCCTTAGAGTCCTTGATGTATGCCCAATAGTCCAATCTAGCTTCCCGAAATGGCGTAGAGCGGGCTTGATGAGACTTGTAGCAGCCATCTTAAGTCATATGGCAGCCTTAGGGTCCTTGAAGGATTCCCAATAGTCCAATCTAGCTTCCGTAAGTGACGGATAGCCGGCTCGATGAGATTTGTAGCAGCGACCTTAAGTCATTTGGCAGCCTTAGGGTCCTTGAAGGATTCCCAATAGTCCAATCTAGCTTCCGGAAGTGACGGATAGCCGGCTCGATGAGATTTGTAGCAGCGACCTTAAGTCATTTGGCAGCCTTAGATTCCTTGATAGCTGCCCAATAGTCCAATCTAGCTTCCGAAAGTGACAGATAGAAGGCTCGATGAGACTTGTAGCAGCAATCTTAAGTCATATGGCAGCCTTAGAGTCCTTGATGTATGCCCAATAGTGCAATAAAGCTTCCGGAAACGGCGTAGAGCCGGCTCGATGAGACTTGTAGCAGCCGTCTTAAGTCACATGACAGCTTTAGGGTCCTTGAAGGATGCCCAATAGTCCAAACTAGCTGCCGGAAGGGACTTAGAGCCACGATTTTGAGACTTGTAGCAGTCATCTTAAGTCATATGGCAGGCCTAGAGTCCTTGATGTATGCCCAATTGTCCAATCTAGCTTCCGGAAGTGACGGATAGCCGGCACGTTGAGACTTGTAGCAGCGACCTTAAGTCATTTGGCAGCCTTAGATTCCTTGATAGCTGCCCAATAGTCCAATCTAGCTTCCGAAAGTGACAGATAGAAGGCTCGATGAGACTTGTAGCAGCAATCTTAAGTCATATGGCAGCCTTAGAGTCCTTGATGTATGCCCAATAGTGCAATAAAGCTTCCGTAAGTGACGGATAGCCGGCTCGATGAGTTTTGTAGCAGCGACCTTAAGTCATTTGGCAGCCTTAGATTCCTTGATAGCTGCCCAATAGTCCAATCTAGCTTCCGAAAGTGACAGATAGAAGGCTCGATGAGACTTGTAGCAGCAATCTTAAGTCATATGGCAGCCTAAGGGTCCTTGAAGCATGCCCAATAGTCCAATCTAGCTTCCGTAAGTGACGGATAGCCGGCTCGATGAGTTTTGTAGCAGCGACCTTAAGTCATTTGGCAGCCTGAGATTCCTTGATAGCTGCCCAATAGTCCAATCTAGCTTCCGGAAGTGACGGATAGAAGGCTCGATGAGACTTGTAGCAGCGATCTTAAGTCATATGGCAGCCTTAGAGTCCTTGATGTATGCCCAATAGTCCAATCTAGCTTCCCGAAATGGCGTAGAGCGGGCTTGATGAGACTTGTAGCAGCCATCTTAGTTCATATGGCAGCCTTGGGGTTCTTAAAGGCTGCCCAATAGTCCAATCTAGCTTCCGTAAGTGACGGATAGCCGGCTCGATGAGTTTTGTAGCAGCGACCTTAAGTCATTTGGCAGCCTGAGATTCCTTGATAGCTGCCCAATAGTCCAATCTAGCTTCCGGAAGTGACGGATAGAAGGCTCGATGAGACTTGTAGCAGCGATCTTAAGTCATTTGGCAGCCTTAGAGTCCTTGATAGATGCCCAATAGTCCAATCCTGCTTCCGGAAGTGACGGATAGCCGGCTCGATGAGATTTGTAGCAGCGACCTTAAGTCATTTGGCAGCCTTAGAGCCCTTGATAGCTGCCCAACAGTCCAAACTAGCTTCCGGAAGTGACGGATAGCCGGCTCGATGAGATTTGTAGCAGCGACCTTAAGTCATATGGCAGCCTTAGAGTCCTTGATAGCTGCCCAATAGTCCAACCTAGCTTCCGGAAGTGACGGATAGAAGGCTCGATGAGACTTGTAGCAGCGATCTTAAGTCATATGGCAGCCTTAGAGTCCTTGATGTATGCCCAATAGTCCAATCTAGCTTCCCGAAATGGCGGATAGCCGGCTCGATGAGACTTGTAGCAGCGATCTTAAGTCATATGGCAGATTTAGGCACCTTGAAGGATGCCCAATAGTCCAATCTAGCATCCGGAAGTGACGGATATCCGGCTCGATGAGATTTGTAGCAGCGACCTTAAGTCATTTGGCAGCCTTAGAGCCCTTGATAGCTGCCCAACAGTCCAAACTAGCTTCCGGAAGTGACGGATAGCCGGCTCGATGAGATTTGTAGCAGCGACCTTAAGTTATTTGGTAGCCTTAGAGTTCTTGATAGCTGCCCAACAGTCCAATCTAGCTTCCGGAAGTGACGGATAGCCGGCTCGATGAGATTTGTAGCAGCGACCTTAAGTCATATGGCAGCCTTAGAGTCCTTGATGTATGCCCAATAGTCCAATCTAGCTTCCCGAAATGGCGTAGAGCCGGCTCGATGAGACTTGTAGCAGCCATCTTAAGTCATATGGCAGCCTAAGGGTCCTTGAAGCATGCCCAATAGTCCAATCTAGCTTCCGTAAGTGACGGATAGCCGGCTCGATGAGTTTTGTAGCAGCGACCTTAAGTCATTTGGCAGCCTGAGATTCCTTGATAGCTGCCCAATAGTCCAATCTAGCTTCCGGAAGTGACGGATAGAAGGCTCGATGAGACTTGTATCAGCGATCTTAAGTCATATGGCAGCCTTAGAGTCCTTGATGTATGCCCAATAGTCCAATCTAGCTTCCCGAAATGGCGTAGAGCGGGCTTGATGAGACTTGTAGCAGCCATCTTAAGTCATATGGCAGCCTTAGAGTCCTTGATGTATGCCCAATAGTCCAATCTAGCTTCCCGAAATGGCGGATAGCCGGCTCGATGAGACTTGTATCAGCGATCTTAAGTCATATGGCAGATTTAGGCACCTTGAAGGATGCCCAATAGTCCAACCTAGCTTCCGGAAGTGACGGATAGAAGGCTCGATGAGACTTGTAGCAGCGATCTTAAGTCATATGGCAGCCTTAGAGTCCTTGATGGATGCCCAATAGTCCAATCTAGCTTCCCGAAGTGACGGATAGAAGGCTTGATGAGACTTGTAGCAGCCATCTTAAGTCATATGGCAGCCTTAGAGTCCTTGATGTATGCCCAATAGTCCAATCTAGCTTCCCGAAATGGCGTAGAGCGGGCTTGATGAGACTTGTAGCAGCCATCTTAAGTCATATGGCAGCCTTAGAGTCCTTGATGTATGCCCAATAGTCCAATCTAGCTTCCCGAAATGGCGGATAGCCGGCTCGATGAGACTTGTAGCAGCGACCTTAAGTCATATGGCAGCCTTAGAGTCCTTGATGGCTGCCCAATAGTCCAATCTAGCTTCCGGAAGTGACGGATAGCCGGCTCGATGAGATTTGTAGCAGCGACCTTAAGTCATTTGGCAGCCTTAGAGTCCTTGATAGATGCCCAATAGTCCAATCCAGCTTCCGGAAGTGACGGATAGCCGGCTCGACGAGATTTGTAGCAGCGACCTTAAGTCATTTGGCAGCCTGAGATTCCTTGATAGCTGCCCAATAGTCCAATCTAGCTTCCGGAAGTGACGGATAGAAGGCTCGATGAGACTTGTAGCAGCGATCTTAAGTCATATGGCAGCCTTAGAGTCCTTGATGTATGCCCAATAGTCCAATCTAGCTTCCCGAAATGGCGTAGAGCGGGCTTGATGAGACTTGTAGCAGCCATCTTAAGTCATATGGCAGCCTTGGGGTCCTTAAAGGCTGCCCAATAGTCCAATCTAGCTTCCGGAAGTGACGGATAGAAGGCTCGATGAGACTTGTAGCAGCGATCTTAAGTCATTTGGCAGCCTTAGAGTCCTTGATAGATGCCCAATAGTCCAATCCTGCTTCCGGAAGTGACGGATAGCCGGATCGACGAGATTTGTAGCAGCGACCTTAAGTCATTTGGCAGCCTGAGATTCCTTGATAGCTGCCCAATAGTCCAATCTAGCTTCCGGAAGTGACGGATAGAAGGCTCGATGAGACTTGTAGCAGCGACCTTAAGTCATTTGGCAGCCTTAGGGTCCTTGAAGGATTCCCAATAGTCCAATCTAGCTTCCGGAAGTGACGGATAGGCGGCTCGATGAGATTTGTAGCAGCGACCTTAAGTCATTTGGCAGCCTTAGATTCCTTGATAGCTGCCCAATAGTCCAATCTAGCTTCCGAAAGTGACAGATAGAAGGCTCGATGAGACTTGTAGCAGCAATCTTAAGTCATATGGCAGCCTTAGAGTCCTTGATGTATGCCGAATAGTGCAATAAAGCTTCCGTAAGTGACGGATAGCCGGCTCGATGAGTTTTGTAGCAGCGACCTTAAGTCATTTGGCAGCCTTAGATTCCTTGATAGCTGCCCAATAGTCCAATCTAGCTTCCGAAAGTGACAGATAGAAGGCTCGATGAGACTTGTAGCAGCAATCTTAAGTCATATGGCAGCCTAAGGGTCCTTGAAGCATGCAAAATAGTCCAATCTAGCTTCCATAAGTGACGGATAGCCGGCTCGATGAGTTTTGTAGCAGCGACCTTAAGTCATTTGGCAGCCTGAGATTCCTTGATAGCTGCCCAATAGTCCAATCTAGCTTCCGGAAGTGACGGATAGAAGGCTCGATGAGACTTGTATCAGCGATCTTAAGTCATATGGCAGCCTTAGAGTCCTTGATGTATGCCCAATAGTCCAATCTAGCTTCCCGAAATGGCGTAGAGCGGGCTTGATGAGACTTGTAGCAGCCATCTTAGTTCATATGGCAGCCTTAGGGTTCTTAAAGGCTGCCCAATAGTCCAATCTAGCTTCCGTAAGTGACGGATAGCCGGCTCGATGAGTTTTGTAGCAGCGACCTTAAGTCATTTGGCAGCCTTAGAATCCTTGATAGCCGCCCAATAGTCCACCCTAGCTTCCGGAAGTGACGGATAGAAGGCTCGATGAGACTTGTAGCAGCGATCTTAAGTCATTTGGCAGCCTTAGAGTCCTTGATAGCTGCCCAATAGTCCAACCTAGCTATACGGATAGAGGCTCGATGAGACTTGAGCAGCAACCTTAAGTCATATGGCAGCCTTAGAGTCCTTGATAGCTGCCCAACAGTCCAACCTAGCTTCCGGAAGACGGATAGAGGCTCGATGAGACTTGTAGCAATCTTAAGTCATATGGCAGCCTTAGAGTCCTTGATGAGCCCAACGTCCAATCTAGCTTCCGGAAGTGACGACAGCCGGCACGATGAGACTTGTAGCAGCGATCTTAAGTCATATGGCAGCCTTAGAGTCCTTGATGTATGCCCAATAGTCCAATCTAGCTTCCCGAAATGGCGTAAGCGGGCTCGATGAGACTTGTAGCAGCCATCTTAATTCATATGGCAGCCTTAGGGTCCTTAAAGCTGCCCAATAGTCCAATCTAGCTTCCGGTGACGGATAGCCGGCTCGATGAGTTTTGTAGCAGCGACCTTAAGTCATTTGGCAGCCTGAGATTCCTTGATAGCTGCCCAATAGTCCAATCTAGCTTCCGGAAGTGACGGATAGAAGGCTCGATGAGACTTGTAGCAGCGATCTTAAGTCATTTGGCAGCCTTAGAGTCCTTGATAGGTGCCCAATAGTCCAATCCAGCTTCCGGAAGTGACGGATAGCCGGCTCGATGAGATTTGTAGCAGCGACCTTAAGTCATTTGGCAGCCTTAGAGCCCTTGATAGCTGCCCAACAGTCCAAACTAGCTTCCGGAAGTGACGGATAGCCGGCTCGATGAGATTTGTAGCAGCGACCTTAAGTCATATGGCAGCCTTAGAGTCCTTGATAGCTGCCCAATAGTCCAACCTAGCTTCCGGAAGTGACGGATAGAAGGCTCGATGAGACTTGTAGCAGCAATCTTAAGTCATATGGCAGCCTTAGAGTCCTTGATGTATGCCCAATAGTGCAATAAAGCTTCCGGAAACGGCGTAGAGCCGGCTCGATGAGACTTGTAGCAGCCGTCTTAAGTCACATGACAGCTTTAGGGTCCTTGAAGGATGCCCAATAGTCCAAACTAGCTGCCGGAAGGGACTTAGAGCCACGATTTTGAGACTTGTAGCAGTCATCTTAAGTCATATGGCAGGCCTAGAGTCCTTGATGTATGCCCAATTGTCCAATCTAGCTTCCGGAAGTGACGGATAGCCGGCACGTTGAGACTTGTAGCAGCGACCTTAAGTCATTTGGCAGCCTTAGATTCCTTGATGTATGCCCAATAGTCCAATCTAGCTTCCCGAAATGGCGGATAGCCGGCTCGATGAGACTTGTAGCAGCGATCTTAAGTCATATGGCAGATTTAGGCACCTTGAAGGATGCCCAATTGTCCAATCTAGCATCCGGAAGTGACGGATAGCCGGCTCGATGAGATTTGTAGCAGCGACCTTAAGTCATTTGGCAGCCTTAGAGCCCTTGATAGCTGCCCAACAGTCAAAACTAGCTTCCGGAAGTGACGGATAGCCGGCTCGATGAGATTTGTAGCAGCGACCTTAAGTTATTTGGTAGCCTTAGAGTTCTTGATAGCTGCCCAACAGTCCAATCTAGCTTCCGGAAGTGACGGATAGCCGGCTCGATGAGATTTGTAGCAGCGACCTTAAGTCATATGGCAGCCTTAGAGTCCTTGATGTATGCCCAATAGTCCAATCTAGCTTCCCGAAATGGCGTAGAGCCGGCTCGATGAGACTTGTAGCAGCCATCTTAAGTCATATGGCAGCCTAAGGGTCCTTGAAGCATGCCCAATAGTCCAATCTAGCTTCCGTAAGTGACGGATAGCCGGCTCGATGAGTTTTTTAGCAGCGACCTTAAGTCATTTGGCAGCCTGAGATTCCTTGATAGCTGCCCAATAGTCCAATCTAGCTTCCGGAAGTGACGGATAGAAGGCTCGATGAGACTTGTATCAGCGATCTTAAGTCATATGGCAGCCTTAGAGTCCTTGATGTATGCCCAATAGTCCAATCTAGCTTCCCGAAATGGCGTAGAGCGGGCTTGATGAGACTTGTAGCAGCCATCTTAAGTCATATGGCAGCCTTAGAGTTCTTGATGTATGCCCAATAGTCCAATCTAGCTTCCCGAAATGGCGGATAGCCGGCTCGATGAGACTTGTATCAGCGATCTTAAGTCATATGGCAGATTTAGGCACCTTGAAGGATGCCCAATAGTCCAATCTAGCATCCGGAAGTGACGGATAGCCGGCTCGATGAGACTTGTAGCAGCGACCTTAAGTCATATGGCAGCCTTAGAGTCCTTGATAGCTGCCCAATAGTCCAACCTAGCTTCCGGAAGTGACGGATAGAAGGCTCGATGAGACTTGTAGCAGCGATCTTAAGTCATATGGCAGCCTTAGAGTCCTTGATAGATGCCCAATAGTCCAATCTAGCTTCCGGAAGTGACGGATAGAAGGCTCGATGAGACTTGTAGCAGCGATCTTAACTCATATGGCAGATTTAGGCACCTTGAAGGATGCCCAATAGTCCAATCTAGCTTCCGGAAGTGACGGATAGCCGGCTCGATGAGATTTGTAGCAGCGACCTTAAGTTATTTGGTAGCCATAGAGTTCTTG